>CM025959.1:112153650-112246150 GCA_014839755.1 Sylvia borin | reverse complement strand
CCGGGATGGGATTGAGGGTCCGTGGATCCCAAATCCCAAACCATTCCGGGATTCTGGGATCGGGGACACTCAGGATCCATCCCGAGGGGTTTTGATGGGATTCGGGGATGGAAAAGGGAAGGGAGACCCTTCCTGGAGTCCCCAATTCCCAGGGAATTCCCAAAATTCCTTCCCGGAGAGGAGTCGGGATGGGGCTGGATCCAATCCCGGGGGATTTGGGAGAAGGGATTTGGGAAAAGGGCCTGGAATGCCGGGACAGGGAATGGTCCCACTGCCAGAGGCTTGGGATCTGGGGATTTTGGGATCTTGGGCTGGAATTCCCAGAGAATCCCTGGCAGTGTCCAAGGTTTGGGATCATGGAAGTTGTCCCTTCCCATGGAATGGGATGAGCTTTGAGCTCCACGATTCCCAAATTTCCAGCCCATCCCGACGATTTAAACACCTCCAGCCTCTTCCCAGACTTTCCCCATCCCTGGATATTCCCACACCAACCCTTTCCCTCCATCCCTTCCTTATCCGGAGTTCCCAGAGCGGCTCCTGGGGGAAAATTCCCATCCCAAATTCTTGGGATAAGAGGACGAATCTTTGGGAATGGAGGAAAAAAAACTCTTGGAATGGAGAACAAATCCCTGGGACGGAGAGCAAATCTTTGGGATGGAGAAAAAATCCTTTCGGAATAAAGAGCAAATCTTTGGGAATAGAGGACAAATCTTTGGGATGGAGAAAAAAATCCTTTGGGAATAGAAAAAAAAACCCAAAACTTCGGGAATAAAGAGCAAATCTTTGGGAATAGAGAAAACATTCCTGGGATGGAGAACGAATCTTTGGGAATGGAGAAAAAACTCTTGGAATGGAGAAGAAATCTTTGGGAATGAGAACAAATCTTTGGGAATGAGAACAAATCTTTGGGAATAGAGGACAAATGTTTGGGAATGAGAACAAATCTTTGGGAATGAGAACAAATCTTTGGGAATGGAGGACAAATCTTGATGGAAAACAAATCTTTATGGAGAAGGAATCCCCTGGATGGAGAAGAAATCTTTGGGATGAAGAGCAAATCTTTGGGGAACTGAGCAAAAAAAAAAAAAAAAGACGGAATTCCGGCTTTTTTCCAGAGCCTCCGGATCGAGGACGAGGACGAGCTGCGCCAGCTCCTGGATTTTTTCCTGGATCACCAATCCCGGGAATCTGCGGTGAGCTCACCAGGAGGAGAGGATCCTGGAGGAAAAGACATCCCCAAAAAATTCCAGGGAGGAGGATCGGCACGTCCTTGGCGCGGGAAAAATTCCGTCTTTTCCAACTTTTCCTCCCTGCAGGAGACGGCGGGAGGAGAAGATCCCAAGGGTGGGGCTCAGGAGGGATCCAGTTCCCAAGGGGAGGAGCTCCCATCCTCCGGGAGCGCCGTTCCTCCCGCCCTGTGCGTCCGAGCCGACGATGTCCTGAGGATCCTGAAGGAATTCCTAGGGAATTTCGAGAAGCTGAGGTGGGAATGGATGGATGGAGGGATGGATGGAGGGATGGAGGGATGGATGGAGGGATGGAGGGAGGGATGGAGGGATGGATGGATGGAGGGATGGATGGATGGAGGGATGGATGGATGGAGGGATGGAGGGATGGAGGGAGGGATGGATGGATGGATGGAGGGATGGAGGGATGGAGGGATGGAGGGATGGATGGAGGGATGGAGGGAGGGATGGATGGAGGGATGGATGGATGGAGGGATGGAGGGATGGAGGATGGATGGAGGGATGGAGGGATGGATGGAGGGATGGAGGGATGGATGGATGGATGGATGGAGGGATGGATGGAGGGAGGGATGGATGGAGGGATGGAGGGATGGAGGGATGGATGGAGGGATGGATGGATGGAGGGATGGATGGAGGGATGGATGGATGGAGGGATGGAGGGAGGGATGGAGGGATGGATGGATGGAGGGATGGATGGATGGATGGATGGAGGGATGGATGGAGGGATGGATGGAGGGATGGATGGATGGAGGGATGGAGGGAGGGATGGAGGGATGGATGGATGGAGGGATGGATGGATGGAGGGATGGATGGATGGATGGATGGATGGAGGGATGGAGGGATGGATGGAGGGATGGATGGATGGAGGGATGGAGGGAGGGATGGATGGAGGGATGGATGGATGGAGGGATGGAGGGAGGGATGGATGGAGGGATGGATGGAGGGATGGATGGATGGAGGGATGGAGGGAGGGATGGATGGAGGGATGGATGGAGGGATGGATGGATGGAGGGATGGAGGGATGGAGGGAGGGATGGAGGGATGGATGGATGGATGGATGGACGGATGGAGGGAGGGATGGATGGAGGGATGGATGGAGGGATGGAGGGAGGGATGGAGGGATGGATGGAGGGATGGATGGAGGGATGGATGGAGGGATGGAGGGATGGAGGGATGGATGGATGGATGGATGGAGGGATGGAGGGATGGAGGGATGGATGGATGGATGGATGGAGGGATGGATGGATGGAGGGATGGAGGGATGGATGGATGAATGGATGGAGGGATGGATGGAGGGATGGATGGATGGAGGGATGGAGGGATGGATGGAGGGATGGATGGAGGGATGGAGGGATGGAGGGATGGAGGGAGGGATGGATGGAGGGATGGATGGAGGGATGGAGGGATGGAGGGATGGAGGGATGGATGGATGGAGGGATGGATGGATGGATGGATGGAGGGATGGATGGATGGAGGGATGGAGGGATGGATGGATGGAGGGATGGAGGGAGGGATGGATGGAGGGATGGAGGGAGGGATGGAGGGATGGATGGATGGAGGGATGGATGGATGGAGGGATGGATGGATGGATGGATGGAGGGATGGATGGATGGAGGGATGGAGGGATGGATGGATGGAGGGATGGAGGGAGGGATGGATGGAGGGATGGAGGGAGGGATGGAGGGATGGAGGGATGGAGGGATGGATGGATGGAGGGATGGAGCCAATCTGGGATCCCGGGGAATGTCCTGGGATGATCCCATTTGGAGAAAGAGATTCCCAACCTTCCCCTGCTCCACTGCAGAGGGAGCAGGAGATTCCCAAGGTTGGGAATAACGCGGCAGGAGATGATGCAGCACCCGGGAAGGGAGGGGAAGGCGGGGCTTGTTCTCATTCCCAAAGATTTGTTCTCCATCCCAGGGATTTGTTCTCCATCCCAAAGATCTGTTCTCCATCCCAAGGGTTTGTTCTCTATTCCCAAAGATTTTTTCTCCATTCCCAAAGATTTTTTTCTCCATTCCCAAAGATTTTTTTTCTCCATTCCCAAATATTTGTGCTCCATCCCAGGGATTTGTTCTCCATCCCAGGGATTTGTTCTCCATCCCAGGGATTTGTTCTCAATTCCCAAAGATTTTTTTCTCCCTTCCCAAGGATTTTTTGTCCATCCCAAAGATTTGTTCTCTATCCCAGAATTTTTTTCTCCATTCCCAGGGGTTTGTTCTCCATCCCAAGGGTTTGTTCTCATTCCCAAAGATTTGCTCTCTATTCCCAAAGATTTTTTCTCTATTCCCAAAGATTATTTTCTCCATCCCAGGGATTTGTTCTCTATTCCCAAAGATTTTTTTCTCCATTTCCAAGGATTTTTCCTCCATCCCAAAGATTTGTTCTCCATCCCAAAGACCCTTTTTCCCCATCCCAGGGATTTTTTTTTTTCTCCATCCCAAGGATTTTCTTCTCCTTCCCATGGAATTTTTCCCTCTATTCCCAAAGATTTGTTCTCCATCCCAGGGATTTTTTTTCCTCTATTCCATAGATTTGTTCTCTCTTCCCAAAGATTTTTGTCTCCATCCCAAAAATTTGTTCTCTATTCCCAAAAATTTGCTCTCTATCCCAGGGATTTGTTCTCCTTTCCAGGGATTTTTTTTCCTCTATTCCCAAAGATTTGTTCTCCATCCCAAAGACCCTTTTTTCCTCCATCCCAGGGATTTTTTTTTCTCCATCCCAAGGATTTTCTTCTTCTTCCCATGGAATTTTTTCCTCCATTCCCAATAATTTGTCCTCCATTCCCAAAGGTTTTTTTCTCCATCCCAAAGACCCTTTTTTCCTCCATCCCAGGGATTTTTTTTCCATCCCAAGAATTTTATTCTCCTTCCCAGGAATTTTTTCCTCTATTCCCAAAGATTTTTTTCTCTATCCCCAAAATTTTTCCCTCTATTCCCAAAGATTTGTTCTCCATCCCAGGGATGTTTTTCTCCCTTCCAGAGATTTGTTCTCTCTTCCCAAAGATTTTTGTCTCCATCCCAAATATTTGCTCTCTATTCCCAAAAATTTGCTCTCTATCCCAGGGATTTGTTCTCCTTTCCAGGGATTTTTTTTTCCTCCATTCCCAAAGATTTTTTTCTCCATCCCAAAGACCCTTTTTTCCTCCGTCCCAGGGATTTTTTCCCCATCCCAGGGATTTTTTTTTCCTCCATTCCCAAAGATTTTTTTCTCCATCCCAAAGACCCTTTTTTCCTCCGTCCCAGGGATTTTTTTTTTCCCCATCCCAGGAATTTTTTTCCCCATCCCAAGGTTTTGTTCCCCATCCCAGGGACGAGGGGCCCCCCAGGGAGATCCAGGATGTCCGGGATAACTCCAAGGACGGGGAATACTGGGAATCCCTGACCTGCGTCATTCCCGAGCGGACGCTCAAACTTTGGGATGCGCTTGGAGCCGCCCTCTTGGAATATCAGTGAGTGGGGACAGTCCCGGGGCTTTTCCAGGATTTCCTGGTGGTTTTCCATGTTTTTCTGGGGGTTTCCATGTTTTCCTGGGGGTTTTCCATGTTTTCCCGGGGGTTTTCCACTTTATCCCAGGGGTTTTCCATGTTTTCCCGGAGATTTTCCATGTTATCCCGAGGGTTTTCCACATTATCCAGGGAGTTTTCCAGGTTTTCCCGGGGTTTTTCACATTACCCAGGGATTTTTTCCAGGTTTTCCTGGAGATTTTCCATGTTATCCCAGGGATTTTCCATGTTATCCCGGGGATTTTCTGCATTATCCTGGGGGTTTTTCCACTTTATCCCGGGAGTTTTCCACATTTTCCTGGGGTTTTCCACATTATCCCAGGAGTTTTCCACATTTTCCCAGGGGTTTTTCACATTACCCAGGGATTTTTCCATGTTTTCCTGGGGATTTTCCATGTTTTCCCGGGGTTTTCCAGGTTTTCCTGGCAGTTTTCCATGTGATCCTGGGGATTTTCCATGTGATCCCCAGGGTTTTCCACATTATCCCAAGGGGAGTTTTCCATGTTATCCCAGGGGGGGTTTCCATGTGATCCCGGGGTTTTTCCACTTTATCCCAGGAGTTTTCCACATTTTCCCGGGGTTTTTTCACATTACTCAGGGATTTTTCCATGTTTTCCTGAGGTTTTCCACTTTTTCCCAGGGGTTCTCCATGTTTTCCCGGAGATTTTCCATGTTATCCCGAGGCTTTTCCACATTATCCAGGGAGTTTTCCAGGTTTTCCCGGGGTTTTTCACATTATCCAGGGATTTTTCCATGTTTTCCTGGAGATTTTCCATGTTTTCCTGGGGATTTTCCATGTTTTCCCGGGGTTTTCCAGGTTTTCCTGGCAGTTTTCCGTGTGATCCTGGGGATTTTCCATGTGATCCCCAGGGTTTTCCACATTATCCCAAGGGGAGTTTTCCATGTTATCCCAGGGGGGGTTTCCATGTGATCCCGGGGTTTTTCCACTTTATCCCAGGAGTTTTCCACATTTTCCCGGGGTTTTTTTCACATTACTCAGGGATTTTTCCATGTTTTCCTGGGGATTTTCCACGTTATCCCAGGGGTTTTCCACATTTTCCTGGGGTTTTCCACATTATCCCGGGAGTTTTCCATGTGATCCCGGGGATTTTCTGCATTATCCTGGGGGTTTTCCATGTTTTCCCAGGGGATTTCCAGGTTTTCCCGGCGGTTTTTCATTTTATCCCGGGGTTTTCCAGGTTTTCCTGGCAGTTTTCCGTGTGATCCCAGGGATTTTCCATGTTTTCCTGGTGGTTTTTCACGTGATCCCAGGGGTTTTCCACATAATCTTGGAGGTTTTCCACATTATCCCGGGAGTTTTCCACATTATCCAGGGAGTTTTCCACGTTTTCCGAGGGGTTTTCCACATTTTCCAGGGGGGTTTTGACATTATCCCGGGGGATTTTCCATGTCATCCCCAGGATTTTCCACATTATCCCGGGATTTTCCACATTTTCCCGGGTTTTTTTTTCCACATTATCCAGGGAGTTTTTCACGTTTTCCTGGAGATTTTCCATGTTATCTCAGGGGTTTTCCATGTTATCCCGAGGGTTTCCCACATTATCCTGGGGGTTTTCCATGTTTTCCCAGGGGATTTCCATGTTTTCCCGGGAGTTTTCCACTTTATCCCAGGAGTTTTCCACATTTTCCCGGGTGTTTTTTCACATTACCCAGGGAGTTTTCCATGTTTTCCTGGGGTTTTTCCACTTTATCCCAGGGGTTTTCCACATTTTCCTGGGGTTTTCCACATTATCCTGGGGGTTTTCCATGTTTTCCCAGGGGATTTCCAGGTTTTCCCGGCGGGTTTTCACTTTATCCCGGGGTTTTCCACATTATCCTGGGGTTTTCCTGGGGGTTTTCCAGGTTTTCCTGGCGGTTTTCCATGTGATCCCGGGGATTTTCCATGTGATCCCCAGGGTTTTCCACATTATCCTGGAGATTTTCCACATTATCTGGGGTTTTCCACATTATCCCAGGGGTTTTCCATGTGATCCCGGGAGTTTTCCACGTTTTCCCGGGGTTTTCTTCACATTACCCCGGGGTTTTCCCATGTTTTCCTGGGGGTTTTTCCATGTTATCCCAGGGATTTTCCATGTTATCCTGGGGTTTTCCTCTTTATCCCAGGGGTTTTCCACTTTATCCCGGGATTTTTCCATGTTTTCCCGAGGTTCTTCCACATTATCCCAGGAGTTTTCCACATTTTCCCGGGGTTTTTCCACATTTTCCCGGGGGTTTTTTTTCACATTACCCCGGGGTTTTTCCATGTTTTCCTGGGAGTTTCCCACATTATCCCGGGGTTTTCCACATTATCCTGGGGTTTTCCTGGCGGTTTTCCATGTGATCCCGGGGATTTTCCATGTGATTCCCAGGGTTTTCCACATTATCCTGGAGATTTTCCACATTATCTGGGGTTTTTCCACATTTTCCCGGGGTTTTTCCACATTTTCCCGGGGTTTTTTTTTCACATTACCCCGGGGTTTTTCCATGTTTTCCTGGGGTTTTTTTCCACCTTATCCCGAGGATTTTCCAGCTTATCCCGGTTTTTTCTCCCTGCGATCCCTTTTCCCAGCAAAGTGCTGACCCGGAGATCGGAGCTCTTCTCCGAGGCCACGGCGCTGCAGCAGGAGAACTCGGAGTTGGGAATGCTGCTGCAGGAATATTTGGGATCCGCGCACGGCCCCTGAGCTGCGCCTCCCGTCCCTCGGGAATATTCCGGACACAATTCCATCCCATCCCATCCCATCCCGGGGATTTTCCCCTGGGCAAAGGGTTAATAAAGGATTCCCAAATCTGGATCTCTGTGTGCGGAGCGGCGGGCGGGATTCCCAGGGATCCAAGGGGATCTTTGGGAATGCGGGAAGCGCCGGGGAAAAATGCGGGATCATCGAATTCCGGGATGGAAGTGAAATCCCGTCCCAATCCAAGTCACTTCCACGATCCCGGGGTGATCCAAACTTTCTTTGGGCATTCCCAGGGATTCTTTGGGAATTCCAGCCCAGGATCTCATCTCATTCCCACTGGGAATTCCATTCCCTGCCTCCAGCCCTTTATCCCAAATCCCGGCTCTCCTTTCCCTCTGGAAAAGGCTCCGAGGATTCCCTGGATCCTTCCCTGATCCAGCTGCACATTCCCAGCTCTCCCAGCCCCGGGATTGGATCCAGCCCCATCCCGACTCCTCCCCGGGAAGGGATTTTGGGAATTCCCTGGGAATTGGGGACTCCAGGAAGGGTCTCCCTTCCCTTTTCCATCCCCGAATCCCATCAAAACCCCTCGGGATGGATCCTGAGTGTCCTCGATCCCAGAATCCCGGAATGGTTTGGGATCCAATCCACGGACCCTCAATCCCATCCCGGGGACACTTCCCACGATCCCAGGGGGATCCAAATCCACCCAGGGACACTCCCAGGGATTCTCTGGGAATTCCAGCCCAGGATCCCCTTTCCCGCTGGGAATTCCATCCCCTGGCTCCTGTTTTCCCAAATCCTGGTTCTCTGCGGAACATTCCGGCCATTTTCCACCCTCTGGAATTCCATCCGTGCCGGGATTTGGGGCTCTTCCTCTTCCCTGTTTTCCTTGGATCTCCTGGATTTATCCCCCTTATTCCCACTGTTCCAGGAATCCCGGCACAAATCCCCCCTCTGGAATTGTCTCCGTGTGCCGGAATTCCCAATCCTGGGCCGACATTCCCAATCCTCCGGGAGCTCCGGCTTCTCCCAAATCCACCTCGGGAATTCCCGGCTCCTTATCCCGGGATATCTCCTGAGCCCTGTGGATCCCGAGCCCGGATCAGGGATCTGAAATCCACCCTTGGGCCATTCCCAGGGATTCTCTGGGAATTCCAGCCCCAAAAATCCCGGTTATCCCAAGGATCCCCATGGAATTCTCAAGGCTGGAATTCCACCGAGTGGGAAAAAAAGGAGCTGGAAACAATTCCTGCCTGGAAAAGGGTTTTTTCCGGAATTCCTGGTGGGATTGGAAAAACCAGGAATCGGCTGATTTCCGTATAATTCCAATAATTATGGAATTATTTTGGGATTTTTCACCCTGAGTAATTCCGTCATCCCTCCTGGCTCTTCCCAAAAAAAAAAAAACCACCCTCAATCCTCTTTCCCTGCCCTAATTCCCAAAATTCCAGCCCGGGAAGGCCCCAAAGCTGCTCCAAAGGCCGGGAATTTTCTGGGATTTTACCAAAAGCTGGGAATTTTCTGGGATTGTCCCAAGGGTCAGGAATTTCCTGGGATGATCCCAAAAATGTCGATTTTTCTGGGATGATCCCAAAAGTCAGGAATTTTCTGGGATTTTCCCAGAGGCCGGGGATTTTGTGGGATTTTACCAAATTCTGGGAATTTTCTGAGATTGTCCCAAAAGTCGGGATTTTTTTTCTGGGATGATCCCAAAGATTGGAATTTTGTGGGATTTTACCAAAGGCCGGGAATTTTCTGGAATTGTCCCAAAGGCCGGGAATTTTCTGGGATGATCCCAAATGTCAGGAATTTCCTGGGATGATCCCAAAAATGTCGATTTTTCTGGGATGATCCCAAAGGCCGGGAATTTTCTTGGATTTTTACCAAAAGCTGGGAATTTTCTGGGATTGTCCCAAAGATTGGAATTTTCTGGAATTATCCCAAAGGCCGGGGTTTTTCTGGGACGATCCCAAAGATTGGAATTTTCTGGGATTGTCCCAAAAGTCAGGAATTTTCTGGGCTTTTCCCAGAGGCCGGGAATTTTCGGGGATTTTACCAAAAATTGGGATTTTTCTGGGATTTTCCCAAAAATTGGAATTTTCCGGGATTTTCCCAAAAGTCAGGAATTTCCTGGGCTGATCCCAAAAATTGGGATTTTTCTGGGATTTTCCCGAAAGTCAGGAATTTTCTGGGATTTTCCCAGAGGCCGGGAATTTTCAGGGATTTTCCCAAAAGTTGGGATTTTCCCAACAATTGGGATTTTTCTGGGATTTTCCCAAAAGTCAGGAATTTCCTGGGCTTTTCCCAGAGGCCGGGATTTTTCCAGCGGGATTTTCCCGCCCTCGGCCCCGTTCCCAGCTCTGGAATTTGAAATTTTTTTTCCTGTGGATAATTTTTTTTTTTTTTTTTTTATTTTTATTTTTATTTTTATTTTTATTTCTCCTGGTTCTCATGACTAATTTATTTTTTTAATATATATTTTTAATATTATTTTTTCTTGTGGATAATTTCTTTATTTTTTTAATTTCTTCCACTTCCCACGGCAGATTTTTAATTTTTTAAATATATTTATTTTTATATTTTTTTTAATTTTTTTTTCCTGTGGATAATTTCTTTTTTTTTTTATTTTTTATTTTTATTTTTATTTTTATTTTTATTTCTCCTGGTTCTCATGGCTAATTTATTTTTTTTAAATATATATTTTTAATATTATTTTTTTCCTGTGGATAATTTCTTTTTTTTTATTTCTCCTGGTTCTCGTGGCAGATTTTTTTTAAAATATTTTTTTAATATTATTTTTTCTTGTGGATAATTTCTCTTTTTTTGGATTTCTTCCACTTCTCACGGCAGATTTTTACTTTTTTTAATATATTTATTTTTATATATTTTTAATTTTTTTTTTCCTGTGGATAATTTCTTTTTTTTTTTCTTTTTTTTTCTTTTTTTAAATTTTTATTTCTCCTGGTTCTCATGGCTAATTTATTTTTTTAATATATATTTTTAATATTATATTTTTCCTGTGGATAATTTCTTTTTTTGGATTTCTTCCGGTTCTCGTGGCAGATTTTTACTTTTTTTAATATATTTATTTTTATATTTTTTTTATTTTATTTTTATTTTTATTTTTATTTCTCCTGGTTCTCATGGCTAATTTATTTTTTTTAAATATATATTTTTAATATTATTTTTTCTTGTAGATAATTTCTTTTTTTTTGGATTTCTTCCACTTCTCATGGCAGATTTTTAATTTTTTAAATATATTTATTTTTATATATATTTTTTAATATTTTTCTCCTATGGATAATTTTTTTTTATTTATTTCTCCTGGTTCTCATGGCTAATTTATTTTTTTAATATATATATTTTTAATATTATTTTTTCTTGCAGATAATTTCTCTTTTTTGGGATTTCTTCCACTTCTCATGGCAGATTTTTAATTTTTTAAATATATTTATTTTTATATTTTTTGAAATTTTTTTTCCTGTGGATAATTTCTTTTTTTTATTTTTTTATTTTTATTTTTATTTTTATTTCTCCTGGTTCTCATGGCTAATTTATTTTTTGTAATATATATTTTTAATATTATTTTTTTCCTGTGGATAATTTCTTTTTTTGGATTTCTTCCACTTCTCATGGCAGATTTTTAATTTTTTAAATATATTTATTTTTATATTTGTTGAAATTTTTTTTCCTGTGGATAATTTCTTTTTTTTTATTTTTATTTTTATTTTTATTTTTATTTCTCCTGGTTCTCATGGCTAATTTATTTTTTTTTAAATATATATTTTTTAATATTCTTTTTTCTTGTAGATAATTTCTTTTTTTTAATTTCTTCCACTTCTCATGGCAGATTTTTAATTTTTTTAATGCATTTATTTTTATATATATATTTTTAATATTTTTTTTCCTGAGGGTAATTTCTTTTTTTGGATTTCTCCTGGTTCTCATGGCAGATTTTTTATTTCTTAAATATATTTCTTTTTATATAATTTTTTTTAATTTTTTTCCTGTGGATAATTTCTTTTTTTTTTTTTTTTTATTTCTTCCACTTCTAATGGCAGATTTTTTTTTTAAATATATTTATTTTTATATATTTTTTAATTTTTTTTTCCTGTGGATAATTTCTTTTTTTTTGGATTTCTGCAGGTTCCCATGGTGGATTTTATATATTATATATATTTATATACAAATGTATAAATATAAAATATTAAAACTAGTTATATATTTAAATAATTAATAAAGAAATTAAATAAAATAATAAAACAATTGAATAATTAATATTAAATATTTATATATATAAAATATATAAAATATTCAAGTATAAAATATAAAAGAAAAAGTATAAAATATAAAATACAAAAGAATATAAAATATAAAATGTAAAACGTAAAATGTAAAATATAAGCTACAAAATACGAAATATAAAGTATCAAAAAAAATAAATATAAAAAATGATAATAAAAAATAAACGCAATAAATAATATTAAAATTTTTTTTTCCTCATTTTTTGCTGCTGTTTTTTTGGCGAAATTCCCGCCGGGACACGCCCAAAAGGGGCGGGGACATCCCCGGGATGCCGAAATTCCCGCCGGGACACGCCCAAAATTCCCGCCGGGACACGCCCAAAAGGGGCGGGGACATCCTCGGGATCCTCCCCCGGAGCTCCATCGCCTCATTCCGGATTCCCGCATTCCCGGATTCCCGATTCCCGGATTCCCGCGTTCCCGGATTCCCGGATTCCCACATTCCCGGATTCCCGATTCCCGGATTCCCGCATTTCCTCATTCCCGGATTCCCGGATTCCCGCATTCCCGGATTCCCGATTCCCGGATTCCCACATTCCCGCGTTCCCGAGTTCCCGCATTCCCGGATTCCCACATTCCCGGATTCCCGCATTCCCGGATTCCCGGATTCCCGCGTTTCCTCATTCCCGGATTCCCGCATTTCCTCATTCCCGGATTCCCGCATTTCCTCATTCCCGGATTCTCACATTCCCGGATTCCCGATTCCCGCATTCCCGATTCCCGGATTCCCACATTCCCGGATTCCCGATTCCCGGATTCCCACATTCCCGGATTCCCGATTCCCGGATTCCCGATTCCCGGATTCCCACATTCCCGGATTCCCACATTCCCGGATTCCCGATTCCCGGATTCCCACATTCCCGGATTCCCACATTCCCGGATTCCCGGATTCCCGCGTTCCCGGATTCCCGATTCCCGGATTCCCACATTCCCGGATTCCCGATTCCCGGATTCCCGATTCCCGGATTCCCGGATTCCCACATTCCCGGATTCCCGCATTCCCGGATTCCCGCATTCCCGGATTCCCGGATTCCCACATTTCCTCATTCCCGGATTCCCGCATTCCCGGATTCCCGATTCCCGGATTCCCGGGATGTCCCGTGAAGCGCGGCCGAGTTCCCCGCGCCGCCGGCTCCGGCGGGTGGAGCGCTGCGCACCGTGCCAGGTGTGCTCCGCCAGGTGAGACCGGAACCGGCACCGGAACCGGGAACGGAACCGGCACCGGGATGGGCGGCAGGGGTTGGACCGGGGCTGGAGAACCGGGACCGGCACCGGGAACGGCACCGGGACACACCGGGGTGATGCCACGTGGAGCCGGGCCGGGATAGGGGATAGGGGTTGGACCGGGGCTGGAGAACCGGGACCAGCACCGGAATGGTCCCGGGATGGGCGGCAGGAGCTGGACCCGGGGGTGGAGAACCGGGACCGGCACCGGAACCGGGAACGGCACCGGGACGCACCGGGCTGGTGCCACGTGGAGCCGGGCCGGGATAGGGGATAGACCCGGGACGGCAGTGGAGAACCGGGACCGGCACCGGAATGATTCCGGGATAGGGAACACGGGTTGGACCGGGAATGGGGAACCGGAACCAGGCACCGGAACGGCTTCGGGATTGAGGGTCCCGGGAAAGGATTGGGTCCCGGTTCCGGAAAGCAGCAGCCCCGGGATTGGAGGTCTGGAGCCCCGGTGTGAGGGGACACCGGTCCGGGCCCGGGTTTGGGGAAACCGGGACCTGGGGATTCATCCAGAACCGGGCACCGGGACCGCCCCGAGTTTGGGGAACCGGGACCTGGGGATTCAGAACCGGGCATCGGGACCGCCCCAGGTTTGGGGGAACCGGGACCTGGGGATTCAGAACCGGGCATCGGGACCGCCCCGGGTTTGGGGGAACCGGGACTTGGGGATTCAGAACCGGGCACCGGGACCGCCCCGGGTTTGGGGGAACCGGGACCTGGGGATCCATCCAGAACCGGGCACCGGGACCGCCCCGAGTTTGGGGAACCGGGACCTGGGGATTCAGAACCGGGCACCGGGACCGCCCCGGGTTTGGGGGAACCGAGACCTGGGGATTCAGAACCGGGCACCGGGACCGCCCCGAGTTTGGGGGAACCGAGACCTGGGGATTCACCGGGGCTGCCCCCGGGCGTGCCCGTGCCGAGACTCTCGGTCCGGCGCCGGTACCGGGAGGGTCCCGGTGGCTTTCGTGGCCGTGGCCGCGGTCCGGAGCCCCCCCGGCAGCGGCCCCGGGGCGGTGTCACGGTGCCGGAGGGCAGCGCGGCTGAGTCACCGGCAGGAAAAGCGGAGCGCTTGCATCAGAAGCGGAGCTGTCGGTCCGGTCGGGGCGGCTGGGAAAAAAAAACCAAAACAACAACCAAAAAAAAACTCATTTCGTTCCTAAAATCCCTGTAATCCCTTTCCCCAGCAGCATGGAAAAAGGGAAAGGAGCCGATCGCTGCTCCGGCGGCTCGGCGGCTTCATCCTCCTCCTCCTCCTCCTCGTCGCCCGGGCTGAAGGAGGAATTGCTGTGCCCCATCTGCTACGAGCCTTTCCGGGAAGCCGTGACCCTTCCCTGCGGCCACAACTTCTGCAAAAGCTGCGTCAACAAATCCTGGGAAAACCGGCGCCGCTCCTGCCCCGTCTGCAAGGAGAACTCCTCCTCCTCGCTGGAAGATCTCCGCGTCAACTACACCCTCAACAACCTGGTGGAGATGATCCTGAGGGAGGAAGGGAAGCGCCGGGGCCGCGGCGCCGCTCTCTGCCCCGTCCATCGGGAGGAGGCCAAGTTCTTCTGCCTGGAGGACAAGGAGCTGGCGTGTTTCGCCTGCCAGAGCTCCGAGCAGCACCCGGGGCACAAGATGAGGGCGGTGCAGGAGGCGGCGGCGGATTTCAGGGTGAGGAGGGGACGGGGGGATGGAGGGAGGGATGGAGGGAGGGATGGATGGATGGATGGATGGAGGGATGGAGGGATGGATGGAGGGATGGAGGGATGGATGGAGGGAGGGATGGAGAGATGAATGGAGGGATGGATGGAGGGATGGATGGAGGGATGGATGGATGGAGGGATGGATGGAGGGAGGGATGGATGGAGGGATGGATGGAGGGATGGATGGATGGAGGGATGGATGGAGGGATGGAGGGATGGAGGGATGGATGGAGGGATGGATGGAGGGATGGATGGATGGAGGGATGGATGGAGGGATGGATGGAGGGATGGATGGAGGGATGGAGGGATGGAGGGATGGAGGGATGGATGGAGGGATGGATGGATGGAGGGATGGAGGGATGGATGGAGGGATGGATGGAGGGATGGATGGAGGGATGGATGGAGGGATGGATGGATGGATGGATGGATGGAGGGATGGATGGAGGGATGGATGGAGGGATGGAGGGATGGATGGAGGGATGGATGGAGGGAGGGATGGATGGATGGAGGGATGGATGGATGGAGGGAGGGATGGAGGGATGGAGGGATGGAGGGATGGATGGAGGGATGGATGGAGGGAGGGATGGATGGATGGAGGGATGGATGGATGGAGGGAGGGATGGAGGGATGGAGGGATGGAGGGATGGATGGAGGGATGGAGGGATGGAGGGAGGGAGGGATGGATGGATGGAGGGATGGATGGGAAAAGCATCCCTAAAAAGCTGGAAGTGTCTCAAATTTTTTGGGGGAGGGTGAGTCAGCCACGCTTCCCTGCTGGATGCTCTCCTTGCCTTTTAATTATCCCTGCTAATAATCCTGCGGGGATGATGATGATGATGATGATGATGGTTTGGAGCCCAGCATTCCCTCAGCTCCTTGATCCCGGCTTGGATTCGGCCACGCCGGTTATTCCAGGGCTTGGGAGCAGGGCTGGGGAGGGTTGCACAATTCCAGAAAAAAAAAAAAAAAAGGAGGGAAGGGCACAGGGAAGCAGCCAGGGAGCGGCTGTGGCTGCCTGAGGAGGAGGAGGAGGAGATGTGACGCAGCCAGGAGCTGGGAATTCCGCCAGGACACGCTGGAAAACAGCCCTGACTCATCCCCGGCGGATTTGTGGCGGGGGAAAAGCCGGGCTGGTGTTCCCGGGAACGGGAATTCGACTCCGCCGATCCCGGCAGCCCGAGGGGAAAAGGCTGGAAGGAGCCAGGATCCGGCTCCGCGGGTGTTTTATCCATCCAGCCGGGAATATCCCGGGAGCGGGGGCGGTGCTGAGGGTGTCTCCTCCCCGCAGGCCAAGCTGGCCAACATGGAATCCTCCCTGCGGGATAAGGCCAAGGATTTCGGGGCCGTGCGCCGGTCCTACGAGTCCATCTCCCGGCACAACGAGGTGAGGGCTCCCTCCCGGCCCCATCCCGATCCTGCCCCTGCGCTGGGGAGGGGCCCCGATCCCATCCCGGGAAAAGCCGAGGAAGTGGGGATGGGAATTCGGGGACGGCAGCGTGATCCCGGTGATCCCAGTGAATCCCTGAGCTCTGGGAAGGGGGAGACCAGGGAATTTGGGTGCTCCATCCAGGCATGGGACTGATCCTGATCCTGCGCTGGGGTGGAGCCCTGATCCCATCCCGGGAAAGGAGAGCGGTGGGGGTTTGGGAAGTGGGGATGGGAATTCAGGAAGAGCAGCGTGATCCCAGGGAATTCCTGAGCTCTGGGAAAGGGAAATCCAGGGAATTTGGGTGCTCCAGGGATGGGATTGATCCTAATCTCAATCCTGCACCTGCACTGGGGTGGAGCCCTGATCCCATCCCAGGAGAGGAGAGCGGTGGGGATTTGGGAAGTGGGGACGGGAATTCGGGAAGAGCAGCGCGATCCCAGTGATCCCAGGGAATCCCTGAGCTCTGGGAAGGAGGAGTCCAGGGAATCTGAGCGCTCCAGAGGTGGGATTGATGGGATTGATCCAAATTTCCTGATTGGGAATGCAGCTGGGGTGGAGCCCTGATCCCATCCCGGGAAAATCCAGGGGGATTTGGGAAGCAGGGACGGGAATTCAGGAAGAGCAGCGTGATCCCAGTGATCCCAGGGAATCCCTGAGCTCTGGGAAGGAGGAGTCTAGAGAATTCAGGAACTCCAGAGGTGGGATTGATCCTAATCTCAATCCTGCACCTGCACTGGGGTGGAGCCCCGATCCCATCCCAGGAGAGGAGAGCGGTGGGAATTTGGGAAGCGGGGATGGGAATTTGGGAAGAGCAGCGCGATCCCAGTGATCCCAGTGAATCCCTGAGCTCTGGGAAGGAGGAGTCCAGGGAATCTGAGCGCTCCAGAGGTGGGATTGATGGGATTGATCCAAATTTCCTGATTGGGAATGCAGCTGGGGTGGAGCCCTGATCCCATCCCAGGAAAGGAGAGTGGTGGGAATTTGGGAAGCGGGGACGGGAATTCAGGAAGAGCAGCGTGATCCCAGCGGATCCCAGGGAATCCCTGAGCTCCGGGAAGGGGGAGTCTAGAGAATTCAGGAACTCCAGAGGTGGGATTGATCGCAATCCTGCACTGGGGTGGAGCCCCAATCCCATCCTGGGAGAGGAGAGCGGTGGGGATTTGGGAAGCAGGGACGGGAATTTGGGAAGAGCAGCGCGATCCCAGCGGATCCCTGATCTCTGGAGCTGCCTGGAAGTGCCCCCCAGGGCCTCGGAAGGGAGGCGCCGGCGTTCCCACCTGGCTCACTTCCCCCGTCCGCAGGCGGAGTCGTCGCGGCTGGAGCGGCAGGTGAGGTGGGAATTCGAGAAGCTGCACAAGTTCCTGCGGGACGAGGAGCAGGCGCTGCTGGCGCAGCTCCGGGAGGAGACGCGGAGGAAGCAGGACGCCATCCAGGGGAAGATGGAGCAGCTGGCGGAGGAGAGCCAGGCCCTGCTCAACGAGGCCGGGCAGCTCCAGGCGGATCTCAAGGAGGACGACTACACCTTCCTGATGGTAATTCCTACCCGGATCCCGCTCGCCTCCTCTCAGGGTCCGCAAACACGTGCGGGGAACCTGATGGTTCGTTTTAGGATCTCAGAGCGCAAAAGACGCAGCGGGGGACGACTCAGTTAATACAACAAAAATGCGCCTTTATTTAGTGCCACCAAAATGCGATAGCGGGAGAGAAAATAGAGAATAGTAAGAAAGATAGAAAAGAGGGTAAGGGGATTATAGCCACCAACGTGGAGGGACAATTCCTTGAGGCCGAGATGCCTATAGACACGATCTTCTCCATTGGGGTGATCACGAAGGTGAGCAGGGGTCTCCAGGGTTTTATAGGTTGGTCAAGGCGGGGACCAAAGCGAGTGGCACAGAGCCAAAGCAGGAGCCACCTGTGTTGAGGCAAAGCAAGGGGCCCAGAGCCAAAGCAGGAGCCACCTGCATCCAGATTGAGACAAAGGAGAGTCACAGGGCCAAAACCGGAGCCACGTGCGTCGAGGTTGGGTGCTCAGGGACAAGCTGCACACCGTACGTGCTGTACTCCGGTACGGGCGGACCAGTTTGGGCAAGCAGCCTTGGCTCAGTCCACTGTGACCAGTTCCATTGTTCTGTCACTCTGTTCTCATGGAGATGCAGACCACTCCTCCGAGACTTGGCAAACGTTCCACCTCAGCCAGGCCAGGGCTCCTTTCAGAGTCTGGGGTCTCAGTCCTCAGTCATTGGAGACGGTCGTGAGGCATATCACATCCTCGGACAGACTCTGACACCTCCCCAGTCTGAGGGATTCCCGCTGGCTGCCAGGATTCCGGGATCTGATTCCGGGTGTCTCCTCTTTTCTTTTCCAGACCCACAAGAACCGCAAGAGGAGGTAGGTGGCGATTCCCGTCGTATCCGTGGGAATCTGGGAATGGCTGAGCCCTTCCCCTGGGGGTCTCCTTCCTGCCTGGAATGATGTCCCTGCTCCAAGAAAATTCCAGCATCCCCTCCAAGTGCGGGAGGTGCTGGATGTCCCCTGGGTGCTCTGGGCAGGGTGGGGACGGGGACACAAAGCGGAATTTTATGGGAAGCATCAAATCCCAGGTTTTGTGGGAATTGAGGGGGAACAACTTGGGAGACGCCGGGTGCTGTTGGGAAGCTCCTGCTGAAACTTGGGATGTCGGGAGCCTCATCCCGATCCTTCCTCCACGGTCACCCCCCGCCCCAGGATCGCCTGCACGGCCGAGGAGCCGGAAGCCGTTCCCTCGGGAATGCTCCTGGACGTGGCCAAGTACCTGGGATCGCTCCAGTACAACGTGTGGAAGAAGATGTTGGACACCATCACGGCGGGTGAGGAGCCGGGAATGTTCCGGAGCGGGGTTTTTCCAGGAGTGGAAAAATGGGAAACGTGGAGCTGGAGTGGGATTGGAGAAGTCAAGGGGGAGGAGCTTTTGTCCCGAAAGGGAAACGTGGGAATGTGCGTTTTCCAGGGGTGACGTGGATTTGGGACAAAGGCATGGATGGAGGGAGGGATGGAGGGATGGATGGATGGATGGATGGATGGATGGATGGATGGAGGGATGGATGGATGGAGGGATGGATGGAGGGATGGATGGATGGAGGGATGGATGGATGGAGGGATGGATGGAGGGATGGATGGATGGAGGGATGGATGGATGGAGGGATGGATGGATGGATGGATGGATGGATGGATGGATGGATGGATGGAGGGAGGGATGGATGGAGGGATGGATGGATGGAGGGATGGATGGAGGGATGGAGGGATGGAGGGATGGAGGGATGGATGGAGGGATGGATGGATGGAGGGATGGATGGAGGGAGGGATGGATGGATGGAGGGATGGATGGATGGATGGATGGAGGGATGGAGGGATGGATGGAGGGATGGAGGGATGGAGGGATGGATGGAGGGATGGATGGAGGGAGGGATGGATGGATGGAGGGATGGATGGATGGAGGGATGGATGGATGGATGGATGGATGGATGGATGGAGGGATGGAGGGAGGGATGGAGGGAGGGAGGGATGGATGGAGGGATGGATGGATGGATGGAGGGATGGATGGAGGGATGGATGGAGGGATGGATGGACAGACCCCTGGAAGGATCCATAGATGGATGGATGCATGGAAGGATGGATGGATGGATGGATGGATGGATCCAGCGATGAATCCATGGGTGGATCCATGAAGGAATCCACAGAGAGAGGGACAAATGGATCCCTGCCGAGCTGCAAACTCCCCACAAAACCTTCCCCGCTCCCGCCCAGTCCCCTTCAGCCTGGACCCCAACTCTGCCGCGGGCTGGCTCGAGGTGTCCGAGGACCTCTCCAGCGTCACCAACCGCAGCTACAAACTCTCCGTGGAGAACCCGGAGCGCTTCACCTCCGCCCCCTGCATCCTGGGCTCCCGCGGCTTCTCCGAAGGCTTCCACACCTGGCAGGTGGACCTGGGCGGCCTGACCAACTGGAGGGTGGGCGTGTCCCGGCCCCAACGAGGCTCCGATTGGACGTTCCACCACGATTCCCGTTCCGGCTTCTGGTACATCTACCACCTCCCCGGCAAAGACGAGTGCTGGGCCTCCAACGCCGTGCGCTCGGAGGCGGCGCCGGGGAACCTCCGGCGCGTCCGCGTGGAGCTGGACTGCACCGAGGGGGAATTGTCCTTCTACGACGCCGACCTCCGCAGACACATCTACACCTTCCACGAGAAGTTCGGAGGCACCGTCTTCCCCTATTTCTACGTGGGGGGACCCCAGGGGGACGCCGAGGCCGGGACCCTCCGGATTTGCCCGCTGAGGGTCCGGATCCACGAGGATATCCCGGATTAGGGGGGGTCTCCTGGTGGGGTTCTCCAGGTGCTCCTCCGGTTTATTCCGGTGGGGGTTTTCCAGGCCCAAAAAAAAAAAAAAAAAAAAAAAAAAAGCAGCAGGGAATAAAAATTATATGATTTGTTCGTATTATCTCAGGTTTTTATCGGTAATAAATAATAAATATTAATAAACTCTCCCCCGTGTGGTTCTCTTCCCAAATCCCAGATTTTCCTGGCCCTCTCTGTGGTGGGTCCAAGCCGGGATATCCCTGATTTAGCCCTTAATAAATAACGAGTTAAACCATTCGGGGGCTTTTCCTGGAGTTTTCAGGGATCCACAACTTCCTGCTGTGTGATGTTATCCCGGCTCTCGGAATGGGAAAATCCCACGGGATTTGGCTGGACCGGAGGTGCGTCCCCCTTTTTTGCGTGGAAAACCATCCATGGGGACATCCCTGGGAGTATCCCGCCTCCTCCACCCTTTTTTCCCGTGGATTCATCCCTCCGAGGGGCTTTTCCCTGAATTCCCGGCTCTGGGAATCTGGTGAAGATGTGCCGCTGGCGTTGGCAAACAGAGGAATTTCAGGGGTTTTTATCCAGAGTTAATCCCATCCAAACAGGTTTTTTTTATTTTCCCGAATCCAGGTGACCCCTTGGGATTTGGGGTGATTCCATGGGGAAAGGCAAGGGGCCTTTTTCCTGCCTTTTTCCTGCCTTTTTCCTGCCTTTTTCCTGCCTTTTTCCTGCCTTTTTCCTGCCTTTTTTCCGGCGGGAGCGGCTGGTCTCCATGATTTCCCACCATTTGTTGAGGAAGCTCCTTAGGAACAGGAGCCGGAGGAGTGAAAACAAAAGGGAGATGTTGGAGCAGGAGGAGAGCGCGGCCAGGCCGGGATCATCCCATGGAAAATCCCTGGATACGGGAAAGGAGGAGAAGAATCCCAAATTCCTGCGTCCTGTCTCCATCCTCCCTCCATCCCATCCCCATCTTCACCCCCTCTATCCCAACTCTGTATTCTCTCCATCCCATCCCATAATCCCATCCCAGCCATCCCGTTATCCCATCCCATCCATCCCATCCTATCCCATCCCATCCTATCCCATAATCCCATCCCATTATCCCATCCCATCCTATCCCATAATCCCATCCCATTATCCCATCCCATCCCATAATCCCATCCCATTATCCCATCCCATCCTATCCCATAATCCCATCTCATTATCCTATCCCATCCCATAATCCTATCCCATAATCCCACCCCATCCATCCCATCCCATTATCCCATCCTATCGCATCCCATTATCCCATCCTATCCCATCCCATCCTATCCCATAATCCCATCTCATTATCCTATCCCATCCCATAATCCCATCCCATTATCCCACCCCATCCTATCCCATCCCATCCCATCCCATCCCATTATCCCATCCCATCATCCCATAATCCCGCCCCATCCATCCCATCCACTCCATCCCAATCCTGCTCCATCCAATCCCAATCCCATTTCCAATCCCAATCCTTTTCCATCCCATCCCATCCTAATCCCGACCCCAACCCTAACCCAAATCCCATTCTATCCCACCCCAATCCTCCATTCCCATCCCAATCCCAATCCCGACCCCAACCTCAATCCCGTCCCGTTCCAGTTCTGCATTCCCATCGCATCCCGTCATATCCCATCCCACTCCATCCCAATCCCGCTCCATCCCATCCTAATCCCAACCCTAATCCCCATCCTCTCCCAATCCCAGTACTGTTCCACCCCAATCCCATCCCAATCCCAATCCCATCCCATCCCAGTCCTGTTCCATCCCAATCCCAATCCCATCCCAATCCCAATCCTAATCTCATCTAATCCCAGTCCTGCTCCATCCCAATCCCATCCCATCCCAATCCCAGTCCTGTTCCATCCCAATCCCAATCCCACCCCAATCCCATCCCATCCCAATCCCAGTCCTGTTCCACCCCAATCCCAGTCCTGTTCCACCCCAATCCCAGTCCTGTTCCACCCCAATCCCATCCCAATCCCAATCCCAGTCCTGTTCCACCCCAATCCCATCCCAATCCCAATCCTAATCTCATCTAATCCCAGTCCTGCTCCATCCCAATCCCATCCCATCCCAATCCCAGTCCTATTCCATCCCAATCCCAGTCCTGTTCCACCCCAATCCCATCCCAATCCCAGTCCTGCTCCATCCCAATCCCATCCCAATCCCATCCCATCCCAATCCCAATCCTCGTCTAATCCCAGTCTTGTTCCATCCCAGCCCAGTCCTGCACTGCCCAATCCCAA
Organism: Sylvia borin; assembly: GCA_014839755.1. Classification (NCBI taxonomy): domain Eukaryota; kingdom Metazoa; phylum Chordata; class Aves; order Passeriformes; family Sylviidae; genus Sylvia; species Sylvia borin. The sequence goes on along the minus strand of CM025959.1, from coordinate 112,223,442 downwards.
TCCCAATCCTCCTCCATCCCAACCACAATTCTAATCCCAACCCAAATCCCATCATCCCATCATCGCATCCCATTATCCCATCATCCCATCCCATCACCCCATCCCATTATCCAATCTCATTATCCAATCCCATTATCCAATCCCATCATCCCATCATCCCATTATCCCATCCCATCACCCCATCCCAATACCCAATCCTATCATCCCATTATCCCATCCCATTACCCCATCATCCCATTATCCCATCATCCCATTATCCCATCATCCCATACCATCATCCCACCTCGTTATCCCATACCATCATCCCATCCCATTATCCAATCCCATTATCCCATCCTATCCCATTCCATCCCATCATCCCACCCCGTTATCCCACCATCCCACCCCATTATCCCATCCCGTTATCCCGTTATCCCATCCCATCCCATCATCCCGTTATCCCGTTATCCCATCATCCCACCCCGTTATCCCATCCCATCATCCCATCCCATTATCCAATCCCGTTATCCCATCTCGTTATCCCGTTATCCCGTTATCCCACCATCCCACCCCGTTATCCCATCCCGTTATCCCATTATCCCATCATCCCACCCATTATCCAATCCCATCATCCCATCCCATCATCCCATCATCCCACCCCATTATCCCATCCCATCATCCCACCCCGTTATCCCACCATCCCACCCCGTTATCCCATCCCGTTATCCCGTTATCCCATCCCATCATCCCATCATCCCGTTATCCCGTTATCCCGTTATCCCGTTATCCCATCATCCCACCCCGTTATCCCATCATCCCATCCCATCATCCAATCCCATCATCCAATCCCATTATCCCATCCCGTTATCTCGTTATCCCGTTATCCCATCCCATCATCCCGTTATCCCGTTATCCCGTTATCCCGTTATCCCGTTATCCCATCATCCCATCCCATTATCCAATCCCATCATCCCATCCCATTATCCAATCCCATCATCCCATCCCATTATCCAATCCCATTATCCCACCCCGTTATCCCGTTATCCCGCCACCCCCCGCCATGGGGCTGGAGGTTCCTCTGCAGCCTTTTCATCCCAAAACCTGGAATTCCACCGGAGGAAAAAACAGATTCGTGCTTGGATAAATCATTGATTTTAATTTTTAATTATTATTATTATTATTATCTTTGTTTTTAAATTTGTTTTTATTTCAGGGGCGGTATTTAATTGATTTTTCACTTCACATTTTAATTTCTGATTTTTTCGGTTATATTTATTAATATATTTTATTTTATTTTAATTTATTTATTAATTTATATTTTTATCTTCTCTGGATTTTTTATTTCTACTTTAATTTTAAAATCATTCTATTTCTACGATGTTAAACTCAATTTTTATTGTATCAGCTACTTTCACTTTTATTTTAAAACTATTTTTTCACTTCTTAATTTTTGCTTTTTAGACTTTCATTTTAGCTTTTGTTTTTGATTTTTCTTTATTCCTATTTTCACGCTTGCTTTCATCCTTTATGTTTATCTTCATTTTTAAATTTTAATTTATGCTTGAATAAATAATTCACCTATCTTTTAATATTTTTCTTTCACGTATTATTTTGTATTTTATGTAAATAATTTGGATCTATTCAATCACAAATATTTATTTATTCAACAGGGTTTTTTTTTTCATTTATTTTGAATTAATTTCATATTTTGGGGGTTTGAATTATTTTTTATATATGTTTTACGTCATGTTTTGGGGGGTTATGTTCATATTTATTTTATATTCGTTCTATATTTTAAAACACAGCTTATATTTAATTTCATCCTATTAAATCAAATTTCTATTTTCATTTCACTTTAATTGAATTAATTTAAATTTTCTGCACTTATTTTAAATTCATTTTATATTTTTGGCATTTACAAAGTACATTCGCGCTTACGTTAAAAATTGGTATTTCTGTTAAAAAATAATTTCACCAAATAATTTCACATTTATCGACCATTTATATATTTTTTTTTAATTAATTCCCGCCGCGTTTTTCCCGCGTTTTCCCGTTTTTATCCCGATTTCCAAAACAAATCCCCACAATTCCCCCTCCTCCTCCTCATCCCGGGATCCCCTTGGACCATCCCAGGATTCGGGGCGGGGCCTCCCTAGCCGGCCGCTTCCTATTGGCTGCCTCTCGCAGATGATGTCATTTCTGACCAATCAGCGCTCGACAGCGCGCCTTTGCCCCGCCCTTCCCCTTCCCCACGGTACCTGGAGCATCCCAAGGATTTGGGGGAATTTTGGGGAATTTGGGGGAATTTGGGGGGAATTTGGGGAGAATTTGGCAGAATTTTGGGGGATTTTGGGGAATTTGGGGGAATTTGGTGGAATTTGGGGGGAATTCGGCAGAATTTGGGGGAATTTGGGGAGATTTGGTGGAATTTGGGGGGAATTTGGGGGGATTTGGGGGGAATTTGGGGGGAATTTGGGGAATTTGGGGGGAATTTGGGGAATTTGGCAGAATTTGGGGGAATTTGGTGGAATTTGGTGGAATTTGGGGGAATTTTGGGGGATTTGGGGGGAATTTGGGGGAATTTTGGGGAATTTTGGGGAATTTGGGGGAATTTGGGGGGAATTTGGGGGATTTGGGGGGAATTTGGGGGGATTTGGGGGGAATTTGGGGGGAATTTGGGGGAATTTGGGAAATTTGGGGGAATTTGGGGGGATTTGGGGGGAATTTGGCGGAATTTGGGGGGAATTTGGTGGGAATTTGGCAGAATTTGGGGGGAATTTGGTGGGAATTTGGCAGAATTTGGGGGATTTGGGGGGAATTTGGGGGGATTGGGGGGGATTTGGCAGAATTTGGGGGAATTTGGGGGAAATTTGGCGGAATTTTAGGGGGATTTGGGGGGAATTTGGCAGAATTTGGGGGAATTTGGGGGGAATTGGCGGAATTTGGGGGGAATTTGGGGGTATTTGGGGAATTTGGGGGATTTGGGGGAATTTGGGGGGATTTGGGGGAATTTGGGGAGATTTGGGGGAAATTTGGGGGGAATTTGGCGGAATTTGGTGGGATTTGGAGGAATTTGGTGGAATTTGGGGGAATTTGGGGGAATTTTGGGGGAATTTTGGGGAATTTGGGGGGATTTGGGGGAATTTGGGGGGAATTTGGCAGAATTTGGGGGAATTTGGGGGGAATTTGGGGGGATTTGGAGGAATTTGGGGGAATTTGGGGGGATTTGGGGGGATTTGGGGGATGCTGGAGCCTCCCAGGAAATTCCCAGTGACGGGAATCATGGAAAGGGAACGGATTCTGTGGGAAGGAGCTTCAAATTCCAACCCAGACCCTTCCCACCTTCCCAGGGCGCTCCGGGGATTCTCTGGGAATTCCAGCCCAGCCCGTCCCCGCCTTTCCAGCCGGGAATTCCAGATCAAAATCCCAAAATCCCCAGATCCCAAGCCTCTGGCAGTGGGAGCCATTCCCTGTCCCGCCATTCCAGGCCCTTTTCCCAAATCCCTTCTCCCAAATCCCCGGGATTGGATCCAGCCCCATCCCGACTCCTCTCCGGGAAGGGATTTTGGGAATTCCCTGGGAATTGGGGACTCCAGGAAGGGTCTCCCTTCCCTTTTCCATCCCCGAATCCCATCAAAACCCCTCGGGATGGATCCTGAGTGTCCTCGATCCCAGAATCCCGGAATGGTTTGGGATTTGGGATCCACGGACCCTCAATCCCATCCCAGGGCCACTCCCCATGATCCCGGGGGGATCCAAATCCACCCAGGGACACTCCCAGGGATTCTCTGGGAAGATCCCACCCCATTCCCAGTGGGAATTCCATTCCCTGCCTCCAGCCCTTTATCCCAAATCCCGGCTCTCCTGGAGGCTCGGGAAGCGGCTCCTGCACCCTGGAGATAATCCCAGCGATCCCCGGAATGGTTTGGTGCGGATGGAAGTGGGATGACATTCCCCTGGGCAATCCCAAATTTCCGTGACCTCCTTTTCCTGAGCCTCCTTTCAGTCAGGATCAGGACACACCACTGGAAAAAAAAAAAAACCAAAAAACAACCCCCAAAAAAACCCCGAAACAAAACAAAAATCCAATTCCCACGCCATTGGAATGCTTTTTGGAGCATCCAGGATGGAGAGAGGGACAACCCCTCAGGGATGGTGGCCACCGTGTGTTCCCGGCTCCGGGATTTGATTCCCAAACTCCATCCCTGAAATTGGGGACATGGAGCCATCTCCAGGTGTGACCCTCCCAGAGCCATTCCCGGTTCCAGGATCTGATCCCAAACTCCATCCCTGAAATTTGGAACATGGAGCCACCTCCAGGTGTGACCCCTCCTGAGCCATTCCCAGCTCCAGGATCTGATCCCAAATTCCATCCCTGAAATTGGGGACACCTCCAGGTGTAACCCCTCCCTGAGCCATTCCAAGCTCCAGGATCTGATCCCAAATTCCATCCCTAAAAATGCCATCCCTGAAATTGGGGACATGGAGCCACCTCCAGGTGTGACCCTCCCTGAGCTATTCCCAGCTCCAGGATCTGATCCCAAACTCCATCCCTGAAATTTGGGACATGGAGCCACCTCCAGGTGCGACCCTCTCAGAGCCATTCCTGGTTCCAGGATTTGATTCCCATACTCCATCCTTTAAAAAGCCGCTCCTGAAATTGGGGACACTGAGTCACCTCCAGGTGTGACGCTCCCAGAGCCATTCCCAGCTCCAGGATCTGATCCCAAATTCCATCTCTGAAATTGGGGACACTGAGCCACCTCCAGCTGTGACCCTCCCAGAGCCATTCCCAACTCCAGGATCTGATCCCAAACTCCATCTCTGAAATTGGGGACACAGAGTCACCTCCAGGTGTGACCCTTTCAGAGCCATTCCTGGCTCCCGGATTTGATTCCCTAATTCCATCCCTAAAAAACCCGCTCCTGAAATTGGGGACACAGAGTCACCTCCAGGTGTGACCCTCCCTGAGCCATTCCCAGCTCCAGGATCTGATCCCAAATTCCATCCCTAAAAAACCCGCTCCTGAAATTGGGGACATGGAGTCACCCCCAGGTGTGACGCTCCCAGAGCCATTCCCGGCTCCAGGATCTGATCCCAAACTCCATCCCTAAAAATGCCATTCCTGAAATTTGGGACACAGAGTCACCTCCAGGTGTGACCCTTTCAGAGCCATTCCTGGCTCCCGGATTTGATTCCCTAATTCCATCCCTAAAAAACCCGCTCCTGAAATTGGGGACACTGAGTCACCTCCAGATGTGACCCTCCCAGAGCCATTCCCGGCTCCAGGATCTGATCCCAAACTCCATCCCTAAAAAACCTGCTCCTGAAATTGGGGACAGAGTCATCTCCAGGTGTGACCCTTTCAGAGCCATTCCCGGCTCCAGGATCTGATCCCAAACTCCATCCCTAAAAAACCCGCTCCTGAAATTGGGGACACAGAGTCACCTCCAGCTGTGACCCTCCCAGAGCCATTCCCAGCTCCAGGATCTGATCCCAAACTCCATCCCTAAAAAACCTGCTCCTGAAATTGGGGACACAGAGCCACCTCCAGGTGTGACCCTCTCAGTGCCATTCCCGGTTCCAGGATCCGACCCCAAACTCCATCCCTAAAAATGCCATCCCTGAAACTGGGGACACGGAGCCACCTCCAGGTGTGACCCTCTCAGAGCCATTCCCAGCTCCAGGATCTGATCCCAAATTCCATCCCTGAAATTGGGGACACCTCCAGGTGTAACCCTCCTGAGCCATTCCCAGCTCCAGGATCTGATCCCAAATTCCATCCCTGAAATTGGGGACACCTCCAGGTGTAACCCTCCTGAGCCATTCCCAGCTCCAGGATCTGATCCCAAATTCCATCCCTAAAAATGCCATCCCTGAAATTGGGGACACCTCCAGCTGTGACCCTCCCAGAGCCATTCCCGGCTCCAGGACCTGATCCCAAATTCCATCCCTAAAAAACCTGCTCCTGAAATTGGGGACATGGAGTCATCTCCAGGTGTGACCCTCCCTGAGCCATTCCAAGCTCCAGGATCTGATCCCAAATTCCATCCCTAAAAATGCCATTCCTGAAATTGGGGACACAGAGTCACCTCCAGATGTGACCCCTCCTGATCCATTCCCGGCTCCAGGATCTGATCCCAAACTCCATCCCTGAAATTTGGGACATGGAGCCAGCTCCAGGTGCGACCCTCTCAGAGCCATTCCCAGCTCCAGGATCTGATCCCAAACTCCATCCCTGAAATTGGGGACACTGAGTCACCTCCAGGTGTGACCTTCCCTGAGCCATTCCTGGCTCCCGGATTTGATTCCCTAATTCCATCCCTAAAAAACCTGCTCCTGAAATTGGGGACACAGAGCCACCTCCAGGTGTGACCCTCCCTGAGCCATTCCCAGCTCCAGGATCTGATCCCAAATTCCATCCCTAAAAATGCCATTCCTGAAATTGGGGACACGGAGCCACGCTCAGGTGTGACCCTCCCAGCGCTCCCAGGGTCATTCCCGGTTGATCCACGGCCACCGAGGCAGGGGCACACGGAAGGATCACGGGAGCCGGGATCACGGGAAGGGGCTGGATCCCGGGAATCTCAAAGGAGCCGCCGGTGCCAGGCGCGGCCGGGATGTCCCCGGAGCCACTGAAGGGCTCTTTGTCCCCAACTGGGCCACTGGGATTTGACCCTTTCCCAGCCTGTGTCCCTCTGGAATGCGCTCCGGATCCCGATCCAAATCCTTGCCCGCGTGGAGCCTTCCCAGCAGGGAAAGGATCCCGGGAGGATCCTTTTTTTTTTGGGAATTTCAGCAGGATGAGCTCCAGGTGTCCTTCCCGTGGAATCGTTGGATCCCGTGGAACGCTCTGGGTGGGAAAGGTCCTTGAATCCCACCCCGAGGAACATCTTTCCCCAATCCCAGGTTTCTCCAACCTGGAATCGAACATTCCAGAGCCGGAATATCCGGTTCACCCCCAATCCCAACCGGGCCATCCCCGATCTCCTGCGCCCCCCAAACCCACCCTAAATCCCTTTTCCAGAGGGATCCACCTTCCCAGAACCCTCCCGGCGCTCCGGAGAAAATCCGGAGCCTAAAAATACCGGGACGATTCCCAGAGGCCGCATCCGCCGGCGGAAAATAGGCCGGTTCGAGGCGGGTTTGGGGAAGGAGAGGAGGAATTTGGGAAGGACTCGGCACTCCGGAGGTGTCCTTGTCCCCACCCGCATTCCCTGGAGCCTCGGGAAGGGCCCCAAAAATAGTCCCGGGATCTGGGGCTCGGCCTCTCCCCGTGCCCGTGGCCTGGATTGGGGACGGACGAGGAGTCCCGGCGGGAATTTGGGGTTGGGAATGGGATCGGGATGTGTCCCGGGGCTGGGAGGGCGGAGGGGACACCCCAGTGCCCCCCAGGATGGGAGGGACACCCCACTGTCCCCAAATCTGGGAATTTCACCCCCATTATCTCAGAGGTGACACCCCAAGGTCCCCAAGGATGGGAGGGACACCCCACTGTCCCCAAATCTGGAATACGTCACCCCAGTGTCCCTCAGGTTGGAGGGGACACCCCATTGTCCCCAAATCTGGGAATTTCACCCCCAGTATCTCAGAGGTGACACCCCAGTGTCCCCCAGGATGGAGGGGACACCCCATTGTCCCCAAATCATGGAATTTCACCCCCCATCATCTCAGAGGGGACACCCCAGTGTCCCCCAGGATGGGAGGGACACCCCATTGTCCCCAAATCATGGATTTTCACCCCCCATCATCTCAGAGGGGACACCCCAAGGTCCCCAAGGATGGGAGGGACACCCCACTGTCCCCAAATCTTGGATTCGTCACCCCATTGTCCCCCAGGATAGGGGGGACACCCCACTGTCCCCAAATCTGGGAATTTCAGTCCCATTATCTCAGAGGGGACACCCCATTGTCCCCAAGGATGGAGGCGACACCCCAGGATGGATGGGACATCACTTTGTCCCCCATCTTGAAGATGTCACCCCACTGTCCCCCCATATCAATGTCACCCCACTGTCCCCATACCGATGTCACCCCACACCGATATCACCTCATTGTCCCCATATCGATGTCACCCCACTGTCCCCATATCGATGTCACCCCATATCGATGTCACCCCCCTGTCACCCCATATTGATGTCACCCCCCTGTCACTCCATATCGATGTCACTCCATATTGATGTCACCCCACTGTCCCCCATATCGATGTCACCCCACTGTCCCCATACCGATGTCACCCCACTGTCCCCACACCGATGTCACCCCACTGTCCCCATATCGATGTCACCCCACTGTCCCCATACCGATGTCACCCCACTGTCCCCCACACCGATGTCACCCCATATCGATGTCCCCCCATATCGATGTCACCCCACTGTCCCCACACCGATGTCACCCCATATCGATGTCACCCCATATCGATGTCACCCCACTGTCCCCCATATCGATGTCACCCCACTGTCCCCCACACCGATGTCACCCCATATCGATGTCCCCCCATATCGATGTCACCCCACTGTCCCCCACACCGATGTCACCCCATATCGATGTCACCCCACTGTCCCCATACCGATGTCACCCCACTGTCCCCATATCGATGTCACCCCGTATCGATGTCCCCCCATATCGATGTCCCCCCATATCGATGTCACCCCACTGTCCCCATACCGATGTCACCCCATATCGATGTCACCCCACTGTCCCCCCATATCGATGTCACCCCATTGTCCCCATATGGATGTCACCCCACTGTCACCCCATATCGATGTCACCCCACTGTCCCCCCATATCGATGTCCCCCCATGTCGATGTCATACCACTGTCCCCATATCGATGTCACCCCCCTGTCCCCCCATATCGATGTCACCCCACTGTCCCCCCATATCGATGTCACCCCACTGTCCCCATAGCGATGTCCCCCCATATCGATGTCACCCCACTGTCCCCATACCGATGTCACCCCACTGTCCCCATATCGATGTCACCCCATTGTCCCCATATCGATGTCACCCCATATCGATGTCACCCCACTGTCCCCCACACCGATGTCACCCCATATCGATGTCACCCCACTGTCCCCCACACCGATGTCACCCCACTGTCCCCATATCGATGTCACCCCGTATCGATGTCCCCCCATATCGATGTCCCCCCATATCGATGTCACCCCACTGTCCCCACACCGATGTCACCCCACTGTCCCCATACCGATGTCACCCCATATCGATGTCACCCCACTGTCCCCACACCGATGTCACCCCATTGTCCCCATACCGATGTCCCCCCATATCGATGTCACCCCACTGTCCCCACACTGATGTCACCCCACTGTCCCCATATCGATGTCACCCCACTGTCCCCCCGATTTTGGGGACGCCCCCGGGATGTGACAAGAAGGCACCGGCGACACTTCTCCCCCCTCGCGACGCGCCAAGCCCCCTCGGTGTCCCTTTGTCGCCGTGTCCCTCTCCGGCTCCATCCTCCCACCCCACGCGCTCTTCCCAACCCCAAAATCCCCCTTTTTTACCCCAAAATCCCCCCCACACCCTTTTTTTTTTATTTTTTAACCCCTTTAATTTTTCCATCCACCCTTTTTTTTTTTTTTTTTTTTTTTTTTTCCCTTTTCTCTCCTCCAACCCCAAAATAGCTGCGGGCTGTGACGTCACCGGGCGGGGCCCTCATTCGCACGGGCTCTCGGCCAATCAGAGAGCCGGGCGATGATGTCATGGGGGGCGCCGGGGGACCCCCCGCCCGGGATGTTCCAAAGCCGCGTTAAAGGAGCCGGCAGAGCGCCGGGAGCTGCGCGACCACCGCCGCGGGGGTGAGTCCGGGGGCTCCGCCGCCTTCATTTCCGGGAATTTTCGGGAATTTTGGGGAATTTTGGGGGAATTTCGGAAGGTTCTGTTCACGGCGGGATGAATTTTGGGGGGGTTTTTAGGGGGGGAAATTTTTTTGGATTTTTTTGTTGTTTTTTTTTTTTTTTTGTTCTGGAGGTGGGCGTTGGGGTGGCGACCCCCTCCCAATTTTGGTGACACGTCCCCCCAGGTGTCCCCAGTCCCCCCTTTTTTTGGGGTGCTCGTCCCGTTCTTCCCGGGGCGTTTTCCAGCCGCCTGGAATTCGCCCTCATCCCGTTCTGCTGGAGATTTCCCCCCCCCGCCTCATCCTCATCCTCATCCTCATCCTCATCCTCATCCTCATCCTCATCCTCATCCTCCCAATTTGGGGGGGTGGAATCAGCCTCCCTGGGAGGCTCCGCACCCCCAGAATTCCCGAGGGATCCTCGCCCCCCCCCCCCAAGAATTCCCAGGGATTTTCTGGGGATCTGCATCCCCCACCCCCAGAATCCTTAAGGGACCCCCCCACCCCAAAAATCCCGGGATTCTGAAATCCTGAGTGGGGGGGGGGGGATGGAGAGTTCCGAATCCTCCGAAATCCCGGGATTTCGCCCCACCCCAACATCCCCGGAGTCCCGAATTCCCAATCCCGGGGCGGATCCGCTCCCTCCGCCATTCCTGGGATCCCATGGATCCCGAATTTTTGGGGAGAGCCTCACCCCGTTATCCCGGCAGCATTCCCTGCAGAACCGTCAGCATTCCCGGGATTCTGCGCGCCCCGCCCACCCAGAGCCCCCCAAAATGTGGGGGCACGACCCGAATTCCTGCCGGTGGCAACAGCCGCTGGAATTTTTTATTCCAGGGAAAAGGGAAAAGCGAGGAGGAGGAGGAGGGAGGGAGGGAGAAGGCGCTGCCATCCCAATTTTCCCCCTCTGGAGCCTCCCGAGATTCCAGAAATAGAGACCCCCCCCCAAAAAAAACCCTCTTTCCCATTCCTCCATCCGTGGCCGGGCGTTTTTTCCAGGGGAAAAAGGTGGGAGGGAATTCAGGGTGGGAAAAGGGAGAGGCAGGGGGGTGGATCGGGATCCCTGTCCCTGCCACGTGCTCCGGGCCGGGAGTGGGATCGTGGGGCCGGGAATGGGATCGTGGGGCCGGGAATGGGATCGTGGGGCCGGGAATGGGATCGAGGGGCCGGGAATGGGATCATGGGGCCGGGAATGGGATCGTGGGGCTGGGAATGGGATCATGGGGCCGGGAATGGGATCGTGGGGCTGGGAATGGGATCATGGGGCTGGGAATGGGATCGTGGGGCCGGGAATGGGATTTTGGGGCTGGGAATGGGATCATGGGGCTGGGAATAGGATTGTGTGAATGGGAATGGGATCTTGGGGCCGGGAATGGGATCGTGGGGCTGGGAATGGGATCGTGGGGCTGGGAATGGGATCGTGGGGCCGGGAATGGGATCGTGGGGCCGGGAATGGGATCGTGGGGCTGGGAATGGGATCATGGGACTGGGAATGGGATTGTGTGGTCAGGAATGGGATTGTGGGGCTGGGAATGGGATCGAGGGGCTGGGAATGGGATCGTGGGGCTGGGAATGGGATCGTGGGGCCAGGAATGGGATCGTGGGGCCGGGAATGGGATCGTGGGGCTGGGAATGGGATCGTGGGGCTGGGAATGGGATTGTGGGGCTGGGAATGGGATTGTGTGGTCAGGAATGGGATCGTGGGGCTGGGAATGGGATCGTGGGGCCGGGAATGGGATCGTGTCACTGGGAATGGGATCATGTCACTGGGAATGGGATCGTGGGGCCGGGAATGGGATCGTGTCACTGGGAATGGGATTGTGTGACTGGGAATGGGATCGTGGGGCCGGGAATGGGATCGTGTGGTCAGGAATGAGATCGTGTGACTGGGAATGGGATCGTGGGGCTTTGAACGGGATCACCTGGCTGGGAATGGGATCACGTGGTCGGGAATGGGATCACTCTGTCCACGCTGGGGTTTTTGGGGTGCCAGCGGCAGGTCCCCAACCACATCCCACTCCCACTAGGAACGGGGAGGGAATTCCCTGCTCCAAATTCCCAGAGAAGCGTCTCCATCGGGGCAGGAGCAGGGCTGGACCCCTCCCCTCCCACCCAACCGTATCCATAGGGATGGATCCCGTTTTCCCGCCCGTTCCGGCTCTCGTGGGCGATCCCCACGTTCCACCCTGCGGGAACGCCGCATGAGCTGCGGGGAACAGGCCGGGAATGCCGGCTGATCCCAGGGAAAAAAGCAGGATACGGGCCGGGAATGCCGGCTGATCCCAGGGAAAAAAGCAGGATACGGGCCGGGAATGCCGGCTGATCCCAGGGAAAAAAGCAGGATACGGGCCGGGAATGCCGGCTGATCCCAGGGAAAAAAGCAGGATACGGGCCGGGAATGCCGGCTGATCCCAGGGAAAAAAGCAGGATACGGGCCGGGAATGCCGGAGATAGGGAATCACTTCCAGCCGGGTTATCCAGGAATCCAGCCCCGCCCAGGGGGGAGCACCTGGAAAAAGGGATCCCGGCTGGATATTCCCACATTTTCTCCTCGTTCCAAGCCCCTGGAAGCTGCGGCCGGGTTATTTTTGGGATTCCCGGGGCTGATCCCTGCAGGGCTGGGATTTCTCGGGATGAGTGGGGCGTGGCACAGCCCTGGAATTCTCCTTCCCTAGGGATTTGAGGATCGCTGTTTTAAAGGCAGGGGTTTGGGGGATGAAAATCCGGGAATAATCCCCCCAATCCCACCTTTGGTGCAGCTGGGAAGGGCGTTTCCGCAGGGAATGTCACCCAAAACCCCTGGGAATGGGGAACAGCTGGGATTATCCCGGTTTTTGTGATTCCCAATGCCCATTCCAGGCCCCCTGGGGTCTGTGGGGTTGCCCCCAAGTCCATGGAGACCCCGGGAAAAATCCCAGTGGGAAGCGGGAGAGGATCGTGGGGCATCAGGAGGGGGGGAGCTGAGGACCGGGAATCTTGGGACATGAGTGGGGAAAGGGGAATTTGGGAATTTGGGTGTGCCCAGGCGTGTCTGTGTGTGGGTCGGGAATGTGGAGCTGGGAAGAGCTGCGTGTGCCAGGAACATCCCACGGGAGGTGTCTGTCATCCCATTGATCCCATGGATCCCATCCCGTTATCCCAGTGCATCCCCATCCCATTAACCTGCCCCATTGCCCCATCCCACGGATCCCATCCCATTATCCCGTCCCATCCCATTTCCCCATCCCCATCCTCACCCCCATCCCATTCTTTCCCATCCCATGGATCCCATTATCCCGTCTCATCCTGTCCCATCTTGTCCCATCCCATCCCACTCCATCCCATTTCCCCATCCCCATCCTCACCCCCATCCCATCCCATCCCATTGATCCCATCCCATTGATCCCATCCCATCCCATTGATCCCATCCCATTGATCCCATCCCATTGATCCCATCCCATCCCACTGATCCCATCTCATTGATCCCATCCCATCCCATTGATCCCATCCCATTGATCCCATCCCATTGATCCCATCCCATTGATCCCATCCCACTGATCCCATCTCATTGATCCCATCCCATCCCATTGATCCCATCCCATTGATCCCATCCCATTGATCCCATCCCATTGATCCCATCCCATCCCATCCCATCCCATTGATCCCATCCCATTGATCCCATCCCATTGATCCCATCCCATCCCATTGATCCCATCCCATTGATCCCATCCCATCCCATTGATCCCATCCCATTGATCCCATCCCATCTCATCCCATTGATCCCATCCCATTGATCCCATCTCATCCCATTGATCCCATCCCATTGATCCCATCCCATCCCATTGATCCCATCCCATCCCATTGATCCCATCCCATTGATCCCATCCCACCCCATCCCATTGACTCCATCCCATTATCCCGTTATCCCGTTATCCCGTTATCCCGTTATCCCGTTATCCCGTTATCCCATCCCACCATCCCATTCCCATTCCCCGCCACTGACCGGATCCCTCCCTTCCCTCCGCAGGCCCCAGGATCACTCTTCCTGCAGAATTCCAAGGATTCCCTCGCCATGACTCTGGCCGGTACGACCCCCCCACCCCGGCACCCCAAATCCCTGGAATGCTCCCGGCATTCCGCTGGGGGCAAACTGGGATTCCACAGCCCGGGACAATCCCGAGTCCTTCCCGGGAATCCTCGGCTCCCTGGGATGTGGAATTCCCTCTGATCCCGATCCCAGCTCTCCCCTGGGATGTGGAATTCCCTCTGATCCTGATCCCAGCCCTTCCCTGGGATGTGGAATTCCCTCTGATCCCGATCCCAGCCCTCCCCTGGGATGTGGAATTCTCTCTATCCCTCTGATCCTGATCCTACCCCATTCCTGGCACATGGAATTCCCCCCATCCCAAACCTTCTCTGGCACATGAAGCTCCCCCATCCCTTTTTCCCCGATTCCGCCCTTTCCCTGGCGTGGGGAAATCCCTCCATCCCCCTGATCCCGATCCCACCTCCTTGCCTGGCACACGGAACCCCCACACACCCCTGTGATCCCAATCCCACCTTTCTCCTGGCGCCTGGAGCCTCCCCATCCCTCTGATCCCAATCCCAAACCTTTCCTGGCACCTGGAGCCTCTCCCACCCCTCTGATCCCAATCCCAATCCCAAACCTTTCCTGGCACATGGAGCAGTTCCCCCATTCTTTTTACCCTAATCCCACCCATCCCGATCCCACCCTCCGCTTCCCTTGGAAGTCCCTCTGTCCATTTTTCCCCCATCCCAGCCCCTTCCCATGCGCATGGAGCCCCGACATCCCTCTGATCCCGATCCCAAACCTTTCCTGGCACATGGAGCCTCCCCATCCCTCTGATCCCGATCCCAAACCTTTCCTGGCACGTGGAACCTCTCCCACAGCTCCAATCCCGATCCCAAACCTTTCCTGGCACATGGAGCCTCTCCCATCTCTCTGATCCCAATCCCAAACATTTCCTGGCATGTGGAGACTGTTCCACCCCTCTGATCCCGATCCCAAACCTTTCCTGGCACATGGAGCAATCCTCTCATCTCTCTGATCCCAATCCCAAACCTTTCCTGGCACATGGAGCAGTTCCCCCATTCTTTTTACCCTAATCCCACCCGTCCCGATCCCACCCTCCACTTCCCTTGGAAGTCCCTCTGTCCATTTTTCCCTCATCCCAGCCCCTTCCCATGCGCATGGAGCCCCGACATCCCTCTGACCCTGACCCCAAACCTTTCCTGGCACGTGGAGCCTCTCCTACCCCTCTGATCCCAATCCCAAACCTTTCGTGGCACGTGGAGCCTCTCCCACAGCTCCAATCCCAATCCCAAACATTTCCTGGCACGTGGAGCCTCTCTCACTGCTCCAATCCCAATCCCAAACCTTTCCTGGCACATGGAGCAATCCCCTCATCTCTCTGATCCCAGTCCCCACCTTCTCCTGGCCTGTGGAAGTCTCCCAACCCCTCTGATCCCGATCCCAAACCTTTCCCTGGCACGTGGAACTTCTCCCACCGCTCCAATCCCGATCCCAAACATTTCCCAGTATGGAGCAGTCCCCTCATCTCTCTGATCCCAATCCCCACCTTCTCCTGGCCTGTGGAAGTCTCCCAACCCCTCTGATCCCGATCCCAAACCTTTCCTGGCACGTGGAACCTCTCCCACCGCTCCAATCCCAATCCCAAACATTTCCTGGCACATGGAACCTCTCCCACAGCTCCAATCCCAATCCCAAACCTTTCCTGGCACATGGAGCCTCTCCCATCCCTCTGATCCCAATCCCAAACATTTCCTGGCATGTGGAGACTGTTCCACCCCTCTGATCCCAATCCCAAACCTTTCCTGGCACATGGAGCCTCCCCATCCCTCTGATCCCAATCCCAAACATTTCCTGGCACATGGAGCAATCCTCTCATCTCTCTGATCCCAATCCCAAACCTTTCCTGGCACGTGGAGCCTCCCCATCCCTCTGACCCCAATCCCAAACCTTTCCTGGCACGGAGCAGTCCCCTCATCTCTCTGATCCCAGTCCCCACCTTCTCCTGGCCTGTGGAAGTCTCCCAACCCCTCTGATCCCGATCCCAAACATTTCTTGGCACATGGAGCAATGCCCTCATCTCTCTGATCCCAATCCCAAACCTTTCCCTGGCACATGGAGCCTCCCCATCCCTCTGACCCCAATCCCAAACCTTTCCTGGCACGTGGAACTTCTCCCACGGCTCCAATCCCAATCCCAAACCTTTCCTGGCACGGAGCAATCCCCTCATCTCTCTGATCCCAATCCCAAACCTTTCCTGGCGCATGGAGCAATCCTCTCATCTCTCTGATCCCGATCCCAAACCTTTCCCTGGCACGTGGAACCTCTCCCACCGCTCCAATCCCGATCCCAAACATTTCCCAGTATGGAGCAGTCCCCTCATCTCTCTGATCCCAATCCCGAACCTTTCCTGGCCTGTGGAAGTCTCCCAACCCCTCTGACCCCAATCCCAAACCTTTCCTGGCACGTGGAACTTCTCCCACCGCTCCAATCCCAATCCCAAACATTTCCTGGCACGGAGCAATCCTCTCATCTCTCTGATCCCAATCCCCACCTTCTCCTGGCCTATGGAAGTCTCCCAACCCCTCTGACCCCGATCCCACTCTTTCCCTGGTGCACGGAGCCTTTCCATCCTTCCGATCCCGAACCCCGCCCCTTCCCTGGCCCTTGGAATTCCCCGAATCCCTTTTTTCCTCCCGTCCCACCCCTCTCCCTGCCCCGCCCTGATCCCGATCCCACCGTCTCTTCCCAGCCTACAAGGAGAAGATGAAGGAGCTGCCCCTCGTCTCCCTCTTCTGCTCCTGCTTCCTGTCGGACCCCCTCAACAAGCCGACCTACGCCTACGAAGGTGGGACCCCATTCCCAATCCCGGGAATTCCGGGATCTCTGGGGGGGCTCCAACCCCCCTCCCTTGGCCTATCACGCTTGAACTGAGCGCGGCGGCTCCGGAATTTTCTGGGAATTGGGCAGGAGGTTGGGTTGTGATCCAGAGGAGCCCTGGGAACCTTTCATTCCCTCATCCCGGAGCGTGGGCTCGGAATTTTTCGTCCCGATCCGTGGCCAGAGGCCGTGGAAAAGGATCAGGGGGATGTACGCCAGAAAAGGGATCACGGTGCCATTCCCGCTTCCCAAAGCAGGGTGAGGTGGAGAGACGGGGATATTCCCAGCCCTCAGCTCTCCCAAATATTCCCAGCTGGGCCCCATGGATGGGCTGGGATCCAGGGAGGCTCCAGAAGCCCTTTATCCCTTCATCCCACATCCGTATTTTTCAGCGCTGGGTAATTCATCCCGATCCATGTCCAGAGGCCACGGAAGAGCTCCATCCAGGAGCTGGGGGTGGGATCCTGGGAAGGAATTCCCGACTGGGAGGCTGGGATCCTGGGCTGGAATTCCCAGAGAATTCCTGGGAGTGTCCCAGGCCAGGTTGGAGCACTCCGGGATAGGGGAAGGCGCCAACAGGAGAAAAATCATCCCCCAAATTCTCCTCAGGCCGTGGATTGGATCCCAAACCATTCCGGGATTCTGGGATCGAGGACACTCAGGATCCATCCCGAGGGGTTTTGATGGGATTCGGGGATGGAAAAGGGAAGGGAGACCCTTCCTGGAGTCCCCAATTCCCAGGGAATCCCCAAAATCCCTTCCCGGAGAGGAGTCGGGATGGGGCTGGATCCAATCCCGGGGCTGGGAGAGCTGGGAATGTGCAGCTGGATCAGGGAAGGATCCAGGGAATCCTCGGAGCCGCTTCCAGAGGGAAAGGAGAGCCGGGATTTGGGATAAAGGGCTGGAGGCAGGGGATGGAATTCCCAGCGGGAATGAGCTGCGATCCTGGGCTGGGATTCCCAGAGAATCCCTGGCAGTGTCCCAGGCCAGGTTGGAGCACCCCGGGATAGGGGAAGGCGCCAACGGGAGAAAAATCATGCCCCAAACCCTCCTCAGGCCGTGGGGCGGGATGATCCCGGAATCATGGAACGGTTTGTGCGGGAAGGGGCCTCAAAGCTCCTCCCATTCCACGGGCGGGGCCCCCTCCCACCATCCCAGGTTTTCCCAGGAAGCGTGGAGGGATCCGTGTCCTCTTTTCCCGGTCCCTTTGGAGACGACGGGAATCCCAGTTCCATCCATAGGGAAGCAAGGATCAACACTGGAAAAGGGATCACGGCCCCATTCCCACTTCCCAAAGCCGGGAGAGACGCGGATATTCCCAACCCTCGGATATTCCCAACCCTCAGCTCTCCCAAATATTCCCACCTCAGCCCCATCCACGGCAATCCCGGAATTCCTGCCCCACACCCCCGAACCCCATTTTGCGCAGAATGCCGACGAAACTCCGGGATGCCTGTGGGGGGTAAAAAGGCGGAATTAATTCCCGTGGCGGAATCCCGGAGCGGGAATTCCCGGCGCTCATTTTTGGTTGTTTTCCCCCCTCCCGCGGCCCAGACACGGTGGACCTGACGTGGTGCGTGATCTCCGACATGGAGGTGATCGAGCTCAACAAGCGCACCTCGGGCCAGTCCTTCGAGGTCATCCTGAAGCCGCCGTCCTTCGACGGAATCCCGGAATTCAACGCCTCCCTGCCCCGGCGCCGCGACCCTTCCCTGGAGGAGATCCAGAAGAAGCTGGAAGCGGCGGAGGAGAGGAGAAAGGTAGGGACCCCCCCCCCCGGAGAATTCCCCTGTTTTTTGGGGGTTTTTTTGGGAAGAGGTGGCTTTATCCCGGGAATGTCCCCCCTCCCCAGTACCAGGAGGCGGAGCTGCTGAAGCACCTGGCGGAAAAGCGGGAGCACGAGCGGGAAGTGATCCAGAAGGCCATCGAGGAGAACAACAACTTCATCAAGACGGCCAAGGAGAAGCTGGCGCAGAAGATGGAGTCCAACAAGGAGAACCGCGAGGCCCACCTGGCCGCCATGTTGGAGCGCCTCCAGGAGAAGGTGGGGTGGCCCGGGGCAAAGGGATCGGGGCGAGCTGGGATGGGTTTTGGGGTGCTGGGGGGTGGCCCTGGGGGTGGGGCCACCAAAGAGGGAGGGTCCCGCTTTCCTTTCCCACCTTCCCGCTGGGATGGGGGTCCTGCCCGGGCGGATCCGTAGGTTTGGGAGAGGTCGGAGGGTTGGGATCCGTGGAGGAGCAAAGCCCTTCCTCTTCCCGTGTCCCGCCGAGGCGGGACGCAGAATCCCAGGAGCTGTAGGATCCCGGGATGGGTGGGTTGGAAGGGACCTTTAGGATCCTCCAGCTCCACCCCTCAGCACATCCCACTATCCCGGATTTCTCCAAGCCTTGTCCAGCTTTTCCTTGGACTATCCCAGGCTGCTCCAAGCCCCGTCCAACATTTCCTTGGACGCTTCCAGAGAGCCAGGGGCATCCGGGAATTCCATCCCTTCCTACTTCCCCCACCTCGGGGCTGGCGGATCCCCTTCCCCTCGCTCCCTCCCCACGGATCCGGCAGCTCTTTCCGCCGGGAGCCGTTCCCACCCTTCCAGCCCTCTTCTCTCTCCCGAATCAGGTCTGTTCCCAACCTCCGCACGGAAAATCCCACCCTCACCACCTCCAGCTCCCTCCAAAACATCCGGAGCCCGCCCAGTGCCCTTCTCCGAGCGCCTCCGTTGGGGCCGAGGCGGAGAGCGCCAGATAATGCCGGAAAAAAAAAAAAAAAATCCCAGCTAATCCCGGCTCCACGGGGCTTCCCGGGACGGTTGACGTCTCCCTCCGTAACCAGAGGGCGAGGACAAAGCTGTCCCCAAGTGCCACCAAGCAGCCCTTAAGTGACCCCAGGGGAGGAGAGGACGCTGCTGACCCCATCCGCGTGGCGTTCCCTGGGGATGAACCTCGTCCGGAGCCGTGGGGGATCCCGGAATCCTGGAATCCGGCTAACGCGTGTTCCCCCTCCCCGTCTCCTCCTCCCCTTCCTCCTCCTCCTCCTTCCTCCTCCTGCTTCCCGATCCCGCAGGACAAACACGCGGAAGAGGTGAGGAAAAACAAGGAGCTCAAGGAAGAAGCCTCCAGGTAAAGAGGCGCTGCTGGGGACTGACAGCTCCCGGCGGGAGCTTTCCGGAGGCTTCCGCAGCTCCAGGTCGGAACGGTGTGGGAATGGCGGACGTTCCTCATGCTTTCTTTGTTCGTGGGTGTGACCGGTCGAAGGGGGTGAAGCCATCGGAGTCGTCGTCGTCGTCGTCGTCGTCGTCGTTCCGGGGGAGGGTGGGGAGGGGAAGGGATGAGGGCGGGGTTTGGGGGTGCCCACACCCACGGGTGGGGTCCCGCCCGTCAGCCAGGTGCGGAAGGGATACAGCCGAGGTGAATCCCCCGGGACGGAGAGAAATCCCGGGAATACGGAGCGGGTGGGGAGGGAATTGTGGGAAATGTGCGTCGTTTGTGTGACTTTCGTTTGGTGCTGGGCAGGCGGCGGGGCGGGAATAATCCCTCCGGAGTCTTCTCCGTCCAATCCCACCCCATCCGTGGGCCTCTTGGCGTCCCTCCCTCCCTTGTTCCCGCCTGGATTTGGGATCTCTTCCCAGATCTGGGGGGTTTTTTTGCCCCTCTCCAGCACCATTTTGGGAAGGGGGAGAAAGCTCCTCCCCCCGTTAGAGGTGGAATTCCGGAATTCCCTTGCTCCAAAGGTTTTTTTTCTGGCTGTTGGAGGCGCCCGTGGGATCCTTCCCAAGGGTGACGTTGGAAAGCCCCACCAATTCCCAAGGAATTTTTTTTTTTTTTTTTTTTGTAAGAACCTCTCAAAGAAATCAACCCCGGTGGGAATTCTGGGATGGAATTTCCCCTTTCCAGCTGGAAAAAACCATCGGCTCCAGGAGACGGAGCAGCAGGAGAAACCAGGGCGGGGGCTGTGGAGATCGTGGTGGAAGGGAATGAGGGAAAATCCGGGGAAAAAAAAAATCGGGAAAATCCGGGGAAAAAAAAAAAAATCAGGAAAATCGGGGAAAAAAGGCGGAGAGCCAGAGGTGGGACAGATCCCTGTGGAGAGCAGGGACAAATATCCATGGGAATCCTTTGGGGACAGCAGTGGCACCTCCTGGTGACACCAGGGATGGTGGAAAACTCCCTCTCAGTATTCCAGGAAATTTTTTTTTTGGGAGCTGCCGTGCCATTCCTGGCGGATCTTTGGATTTTCCATGGTGGGGGTGGGAATTCCCTCCATTCCCAGTTTCCGGCTGGAAACGTTTCCCCAAAATCCCCGAAATTCCAACCCAGCATCTGACCGAAGGGTTTGGTCTCCTCGGTGTCTGAATTAAGACATTCCAAGCTCCGATCCGGATCCGGAGGGAAAATCCCGGCCTGGGAGACGCCCACCCTGATCCCGGAGCCCCGGGAGAATCCTGGGAATGGGGGGGAAAAAAAAAGCCGGGATTGGGGACGGATTGTGGCACGAGCCGTCCGTTTTTGGGTTTGGTTTTGGGGTTTGTTTTTGTACACAACGGATGTAAATAAAACTGCCTTGGCCTTTCCTTTGGTGTGTCCGTGATCCCTGCCGTGCTTCCTGCGTGGGGTGGTTTTTTTTTGGGATCGGGGCATCCCGGAGCTGGGAAAAGGAGGGATGGAGGGAATTTAGGTGGGAGGTCGGGCTGTTTTCTCCCCTTTTTCCCCTGGTGGGATTGGAAAACTCGGGCTCTCCCGTGGGGTTTTCCCATCGCAGAGCTGGAGCAGGGAGTTGGATCCCAATTCCTCCCGTGTTCCGGGAGAGGGGGAAACTGAGGCAGAACTGGGCGAGGCCGGATGATCCATCAGCGTATCCGTGGAATAGCCAATGGCAACGCGGCCATCCCTCAAGGGCCCGGAGGAGATCCCGGGAATTCCTCCTCCAGCTCCGAGGAGGAAGCAGCCGGAGGATTCTCTTCCCGTCTTTTTCGCCGCTGGAAAACGGCGCCAAATTTTAGGAGCATTCCAGAGGGTCCGAAGTGTCCGTTCCTCCTGATCCCATCCTCCCTGATCCCGGGAATCTCGGAGGATGGGATGTCCCCGCCGGTGTGGGATTGGACAAATCCATGGAAAGGGGTTTGGGCTTCCCTATGGATGGAACTGGGATTCCCATCGTCTCCAAAGGGACCGGGAAAAGAGGACACGGATCCCTCCACGCTTCCTGGGAAAACCTGGGATGGTGGGAGGGGGCCCCGCCCGTGGAATGGGAGGAGCTTTGAGGCCCCTTCCCGCACAAACCATTCCATGATTCCGGGATCATCCCGCCCCACGGCCTGAGGAGGGTTTGGGGGATGATTTTTCTCCCGTTGGCGCCTTCCCCTATCCCGGGGTGCTCCAACCTGGCCTGGGACACTGCCAGGGATTCTCCGGGAATTCCAGCCCAGGATCCCAGCCCAGGCTCCCCTTTCCCACTGGGAATTCCATTCCCTGCCTCCCGGCCCTGGGATTGGATCCAGCCCCATCCCGACTCCTCTCCGGGAAGGGATTTTGGGAATTCCCTGGGAATTGGGGACTCCAGGAAGGGTCTCCCTTCCCTTTTCCATCCCCGAATCCCATCAAAACCCCTCGGGATGGATCCTGAGTGTCCTCGATCCCAGAAGCCCGGAATGGTTTGGGATTTGGGATCCACGGACCCTCAATCCCATCCCGGGGCCACTTCCCACGATCCCAGGGGGATCCAAATCCACCCAGGGGCATTCCCAGGGATTCTCTGGGAATTCCAGCCCAGGATCCCAGCCCAGGCTCCCCTTTCCCACTGGGAATTCCATCCCCTGCCTCCAGCCCTTTATCCCAAATCCCGGCTCTCCTTTCCCTCTGGAAGCGGCTCCGAGGATTCCCTGGATCCTTCCCTGATCCAAGACCTGGATAAAAGGGAGGAATTTTCACCTGGGAAAAGGAGGATGGAAGGACTTATTCCAGAGCAGCCGGAATGTGGGATTCCCAAAGTTTGGGAATTGCCGAGTTTAATAGTGTGGGAAATTATAGATTAATGATTAGTTAATAACAGATAATTAATCAATTGATGTTGCTCATGAAGTGATTGATTAATCCCTTCAGCAGGGTGTCGATTATCCGGAAAGAATCACGGAATTCTGGCCGGTGATCCAATGGGAATGTCAGATCCGAGACGTATCCGGGAGAATTTTGGGAATATCTCTCACCCTGGGAAAACCCAAACCCAAGAAACGTTGGTTTATTCTCTTGGATTAATTTATTCGTGGGAATTCTTGGAAGGCAACTTGTCCATGGCTTTATCCATAAAAAAAAAAATAGGACATTCCAGGGAAAACAGAGTCGGATAAATCCGACTTTTCCCTCCTCAGGAAAGACAAGATAGGGGAAAAAAAAAAAAAAAAAAAAAAAAAAAAAAAAAAAAAAAAAAAAAAAAAAAAAGTCATTTAATTAAGTATTAATGAAATTAAAATAAAAATTCATGGCCAAACACGGGGAGGGCGGAGCTTCCAAACCCGCATCCCGGGAAAAGGCAAAACCAGGGAAAAAGGTTTCCGGGCTGAAAATCCCAACGGGAAATTTAACGTAACTGTTCTGATTGATCATTCTAATTAATTACAGAAATTCGAATCAGCTGGAGTAAGGCAGCGATAAAACCGGATTTTAAATCCAATCTGATCGTTCCGTTTTAGGATGGCTGGAAAATCCATAATCCATCCGGAATTCTCTGCTGGAGAAAGGGCGGGAAGGTGAAAACGGAAGGAAAAATGGAAAAAACTTCCCAGGTTTGGTTCTTTTTTTTTTTTGGTTTGGAATGTTTTCATTTGGAGTATTTTTTATTCCTGACCGTTGATGTCCAGGTGCGGGACACAATCCTTCCCGGTTTTCCCATGAAAAAATCCTTCCTGGAATTTAGAAAATTCCCTCCCTGGAAACGGAGACGTCGGATCTCCCGGCTTCCCTCAGGGCCAATCCCATGAATCCCGGTGGCTGGCGGATCTTCGGGATCTTCGGGATGCAAATCCTCGGGAATAAAAAGCTGCTCCATCGAACGTCACGTGGAAAATTGCGCCCCCTCCATCGGGAAATTCCATCGGGTTGGCCGATGGTTGGAATTCCACACGGATCGGCCTGGAGCTGATTCCCATCATCCGAACAACTGGATCCGGCCTTGGGAATGGCCTTCCCGGCAATCACCTTCACATTCCCGGGAGATCTCCTCCGTTGGGGGGACTCGGATCGAAATTCCCACAAAACCCAACCGCGGCGGTTTGGTCCTTTCCAAGATTCCGTTTGTTTTGTTTTTTTTTTTCCTGCACGATTCCCGGGAATTCCCTGCTCCATCCATCCCTCCATCCCCGACATTCCATGGGACGTGAGGTGCGGGAATACCCCGGGATCCGTCACGGGGAGACGTGGGGCCGGAAGGTGCGGGGCCGGATCATCATGACCACCTTCCGTAGGGAATAATAGTCCGTGTCCTTCCAGGAATACCACACGATCCCATCGGGGCCCAGCATCTTCCGGTTTTTAATGGAATACCGGCCGCCCTGGGAAGCGGAGAGAAGAGATGGATCAGGGAAACACTCGGAAGCATCCTCGGGATGGGATCGTGGGGGAAAAAAACCCGCTGGGAAATGCGGGAATTGTCGGGATAACGCCGGGAGATAAAAGGCCCGCAAATCCCAAAATTTTTCCCAAGGTCCCTCTGGAGCCACGTTGGAATTCCAGGCGGCTGAGCCGCCCATTCCAGAGGTTTCCATGTCATTCCAGCAGAGGGGTGTCTGGAAAAGCTGGATTGCTCCAGCGCTCCTTTTATTCCCGCTCTGGAGAAGTTGGGTGGAGCCAGGCGGGAACCGGGAATGTTTTCCCGGGGAATGAGGGATGGGATGAGTGGGAGCGGCCTCCAGCTGTGCCATGGGCAGGTTTAGCTGGATATTGGGAACAATTCCTGCGTGGGAAGGGTTTTCCAGCCCAGCGCAGGGGCGGATTCCCCATTCCCAGAAGGATTTAAATCCCCGTGGATCTGGGATCAGCGGCGGGATTGGAAATCCGGGAATGGTTGGAGATCCAGCCTTGCCGAGCTCCTCCAACCTCCAGCAATCCCACAAAACCCCGGGGACGACGTTCCACCCCGCTCTTCCTCGACATCCATCCCTCTGACCTCAACGGGGGGGGAGGAAAACCAAATTCCCGAATCGGGCTGATCCCTGTCGGGGGGAAAACCCCGAATTCCCGAATTCCCGAATTCCCGGTGTCCCACCTTGTAGTAGACGCCGTTGAGGTTGGAGAAGAAGCACTGGTGGTACCACCAGCCCCCGTGGGAGATCTCGGCGCAGATATTCCCGGAATCCGGGGTGCTGAAGCTCCTCTTGTCGTGGTACCAGGCGAAGGAATCCTTCACGGTGCCGCTGAACCCGTCCACGTGCAGCCGGTAGAGGTTCTCCTCGTCCTCGATGCTGCCAGAGGGGGGAAACGCGGGAATTCCGTCGGGAATTCCGTCGGGATTCTCCCTTTCCGGCCGGGGATGATCCCTGCTGGGATTCGTCCCCTCGGAAAGTGGAGGACGAGGAGGGTTTTTTTTTGTTTTGTTGTTTTGTTTTTTTCCCTTGGGATGGGCGTGGTGAGGAATTTCGGGGAATTTCGTGATGGATTTCGGGGTGGAGCAAAAACCGGGACGAAGGGATGTGGAGTCCTCGGGAAAAATCCCTTTAATTATCCAGCCCTCCTCAATTAATGGGGCACCCCGGAAATGGGGATAACGAGCGGAATCGTGGAATCGTGGAATGGTTTGGTGGGAAAGGAGCCTTAAAGCTCCAACCCTGACACCTCACACGATCCCGGGATACGGCAGGGCACGGAATGGGATGGGATTGAAGGTCTCTTCCCGCCCAAACCATTCCAGGATCCTCCGGAGCTGCTGGGATGGCTCCAGGCCGAGGTTCCCGGCGGATAAATCCCATGGGATGCAGTTCCTAGGAAAACCCTGAGCTCCAGGGAATCCTTGGAGCCACTTCCCGAGCCTCAAGGGGCTCCAGGAGAAATGGGATTTGGGATAAAGGGCTGGAGGAGCGGGAGGCAGGGAATGGAATTCCCACTGGGAAAGGGGAGCCTGGGCTGGGATCCTGGGCTGGAATTCCCAGAGAATCCCTGGGAATGACCAAGGGAATGTGGGATGGGGCTTGGATCTCCCTGGGACAGTGGGAGGTGTGGGGGATTCTGGGATCGAGGACACTCAGGATCCATCCCGAGGGGTTTTGATGGGATTCGGGGATGGAAAAGGGAAGGGAGACCCTTCCTGGAGTCCCCAATTCCCAGGGAATTCCCAAAATTCCTTCCCGGAGAGGAGTCGGGATGGGGCTGGATCCAATCCCGGGGCTGGGAGAGCTGGGAATGTGCAGCTGGATCAGGGAAGGATCCAGGGAATCCTCGGAGCCGCTTCCAGAGGGAAAGGAGAGCCGGGATTTGGGATAAAGGGCTGGAGGCAGGGGATGGAATTCCCAGTGGGAAAGGGGAGCCTGGGCTGGGATCCTGGGCTGGAATTCCCAGAGAATCCCTGGGAATGCCCAAGGAAAGGCTGGAGCAAGGAACGGGATGAGGTTTAATGTCCCCTCCCACCCAAAGCATTCCGGGATTTTAGGAGCCATGAGAAATTCCAGGAGAAACAGGGACAAGGATCCTCTGGGACAATCCAGGTCACTCCAGGTCACTCTGGAATAATCCAGGATGCGGCTGATGAGGTTTTGGGAATAAAACCAAAACACGGGATGATGGGAAGGGCTGGAGATTCCAAAGGAGGCCAGGAAATAGACGAGAGGAGAGGAGAAAAACCCAAACCGGGACAAACTCTTCAAAATCCTTGGATTTTGGACGCAGAGCTCAATAATTCGGGCCAGAAAAAAAAAAAATCCCCAAAAACCAGGGAGAATCCCATTGGATCCCACACCTCCTTTCTCCCATGGATTTGGAATTTTCGGCGCGGCCGGATGGCGCCGGACATTCCCTTCACTCCCATCCGACTTTAAATTCCGGATGAGATCCAGGCGGGAAGGGAAGGAGAGGCTGGAAACACCTCGAGGCGGGAATTCCCGTTTCCTGAGGGTCTCCCAGGGCTTCGAAATCCCGGGATTCGATCCCAGCTTTTACCTGAAGACCTGGTAGAAGGCGTGCTTGTGCTTGTTGTTCCAATCCTCCAGGTCGATCCGCAGGGAATAATCCCCCTGGCTCGTCATCCTGTGGATGTTGTCGTTGCCCAGCCAGAATTCCCCGTTGAGGTCCCCGAATCCTTCCTTGTACTCATTCCAGGTGCGGTTGAAATCCACGGATCCGTCCTGGCGCCTCTGGATGACGGTCCAGCCGCCCCCTGCCGGGAGAGGGGATGGGGAATGGGGATATCCAGGGAAAAGCCGGAGAGGCCCAGGCTGGGAGGAGCCATCAGCTGAAGAGGGATTCGAACCCCTGGAATTGGCTGGGAGAGCTGGAGAGGGGTTTGGGATAAAGGGATGGAGGGGGCAGGAGGCAGGGGATGGAATTCCCACTGGGAATGGGGTGGGATCTTCCTGGAGAATCCCCGGGAGTATCCAAGGGTGGATTTGGATCCCCCCGGGATCGTGGGAAGTGTCCCCGGGATGGGATTGAGGGTCCGTGGATCCCAAATCCCAAACCATTCCGGGATTCTGGGATCGAGGACACTCAGGATCCATCCCGAGGGGTTTTGATGGGATTTGGGGATGGAAAAGGGAAGGGAGACCCTTCCTGGAGTCCCCAATTCCCAGGGAATTCCCAAAATTCCTTCCCGGAGAGGAGTCGGGATGGGGCTGGATCCAATCCCGGGGCTGGGAGAGCTGGGAATGTGCAGCTGGATCAGGGGAGGATCCAGGGAATCCTCGGAGCCTTTTGCAGAGGGAAAGGAGAGCTGGGATTTGGGATAAAGGGCTGGAGGGCCAGGAGGCAGGGGATGGAATTTGTGAGGAAAAACAATTCTGGTTTTTATGCCGGGAATTTTGTGAGGAAAACCGCAAATTGTCCCAAGGAAGGAAAACTGGAAATTGTTCCGGGGAAAACAACCGAAAACTGGCCCAAAAAAAAAAAAAAAAAAAAAAAAAATCACAAAAAATAGAGAAATGACAGAAAAATGTCAGTTTTTGAACTGGAAAAGTTTCATTCTTTTTCCAGTGGGAAAGGGGAACTCGGGTTGGGATCCTGGGGGGGAATTCCTGGAGAATCCCTGGGAGTGCCCAAGGCAAGGCCGGATCACCCCGGGATCACGGGAGGCGTCGAGGATGGACCGGGATGGGATCTGAGATCCTTTCCAACCCCAAACCATTCCCGGGATTTCGGAATGGAAACCACGGAATCTCCAGAGACCCTCCAGGATCATCGCCCCAGAACATCCCCCAAACCCTCCGGGATTCTCCAGCGGCCTCGGGAACGTTCCCAGGGAACCCAACCACCCTCGGGATCGCCGGGATCCAACTCTCCCGACGGATGCTGGGAGAATTCCGGAACCTTCCGTGTCCATCTCGCAGGGGACCTCGATGGGAACTCCGCGGACCGAGGGCAGGATGCTGTAGATCCCGGACCTCCGGAGCCCGTTGGAGTAGACGGAAGCGCAGTCGACGGGACAATTCCGGCCGTGTCTGATCTCTGGGAATGGGGAAAACCACGAGGTTACGGCCTGGAGGGAGGAGCTTTTCCCAAAAAAAAATAAAATCTGGAAAAGCTGGCGGGAAAAAAAAATCCTTGGATTTGGGGGATAAATTTTGGCAAAGAGGCTCCTCCCACCGGTCGCTGGTTTGGTTTTTTTCGGGTGTTTTTTCCGGAGTTTTCCAGAGCCTAAAGGTGCTCCAGGATTATTCCAGGGGGAATCTGAAATTGTTCCAGGGAGAACAACAAAAAAACCCAGCAGGAAAAAAAAACAAAAAAACAAAAAAACACACACACACAAAAAAAAAACAAAAACAAAAAACCCCCCAGTCAACAAAAAAACAAAAAACAAAAAACAAAGAACAAAAACAAAAAAAAGCCAAAAAAACCCCAAAAAACAATTAACCAACCCCCCCCCCCAAAAAAAAAACCAAACACAAAACCAAAAAAACCACACACACACAAAAAGAAAAAAAAAAAAAAGGAAACTCTTTCATTAAAAATAGAGAACCAGTGGAATTTTTAAAATTCTGCTTTTTATGCTGGGAATTTTGTGAGGAAAAACCACAAATTGTCCCAAGGAAAACTGGAAATTGTTCCAGGGAAAACAACCGAGAGCTGCCCCTCCCCCCCCCCAAAAAAAAAATCACTAAAAATAGAGAAATCACAGAAAAATGTCAGGTTTTGAACTGGGAAAGTTTCATCCAGTCTTTAATTCCATGCCGTGAATTTTTGAGGGAAAATCCCAAATTATTCCAGAGAAAAGGAACTAAATACTTGGGGGAAAAAAAAAATCATTAAAAATAGAGAAAGTACCAAAAATCCTTGGATTTTTTTTTTTTTTTTAAAGAAAGAATTTTTAATGGTAAAACCTCCAAATTTCCGGGGGATTTTTTGTGGGTTTTTTTTTTGGGATGGAAAACATTCCCTGGATCTGGGCAAACTCCAGGTGCAATCCTGAGCTGGAGAAGCCACTGAGGCTCCCATGGAACCAGGATCGAGCGGGATTTGAAGCACTTTTCCTGAGGCCATTCCCAGCCCCATTCCCGATGCCATTCCAAGTCCCAACACCATTCCTGACCCCACTTCTGACCCCACTTCTGACCCCATTTCTGACCCCATTTCCAGCCCCGTTCCCAGCCCCATTCCTGATGCTGTTCTTGGCCCCGTTCCCAACAACATTACTGATCCAATTCCCCATTCCCATTCCCATTCCCATTCCCCATTCCCATTCCCATTCCCATTCCCCATTCCCATTCCCATTCCCATTATCCCATTATCCCATTCCCATTCCCATTCCCATTCCCCATTCCCCATTCCCATTCCCATTCCCATTCCCATTCCCCATTCCCATTCCCATTCCCATTATCCCATTATCCCATTCCCATTCCCATTCCCATTCCCCATTCCCATTCCCATTCCCTTCCCCATTCCCATTCCCATTCTCCATTCCCATTCCCATTCCCATTCCCATTCCCCATTCCCATTCCCATTCCCATTATCCCATTATCCCATTCCCATTCCCATTCCCATTCCCCATTCCCATTCCCATTCCCATTCTCCATTCCCATTCCCATTCCCATTCCCATTCCCATTCCCTTCCCCATTCCCATTCCCATCCCCATTCCCATTATCCCATTATCCCATCATCCCGTTCCCATTCCCATTCCCATTCCCCATTCCCCATTCCCATTCCCATTCCCCGTTCCCATTCCCATTCCCATTCCCCATTCCCATTCCCATTCCCCATTCCCATTTCCCCATTCCCATTCCCATTTCCCATTATCCCATTCCCATTCCCATTCCCATTCCCATTCCCCATTCCCCATTCCCCATTATCCCATTCCCATTCCCATTCCCATTCCCATCCCCATTCCCATTCCCATTCCCCATTCCCATTCCCATCCCCATTCCCATTCCCATTCCCATTCCCATTCCCATTCCCATTCCCATTCCCCATTCCCCATTCCCATTCCCATTCCCCGTTCCCATTCCCATTCCCCATTCCCCATTCCCATTCCCATTCCCCATTCCCATTCCCATTCCCATTCCCATTATCCCATTTTCCCATTCCCGGCACCTGGGTGCTCCATCTCCGGGGCGCGGATGTCGGCGGGATGGAGGCAGCTGGGATTTCTCCAGGCCCAGTCGGCCATGGCCGAGATGTTGTTGATCTGGGCCTGGATGTCGTAGAGGAGCGTGGCCTGGATGTGCTGCAGCGTGCTGGATTCCCGGGAATGCTGCTCCAGGTCCTGCAGCCTCTGGAGCAGGCTCTGGTTCCGCCCCGCCGCCTCCTCCTGCTGCGGGAAAACGGCATCGGGAATGTGGATTCGTGGATCAGAGATCCCAAGGGACCGCGTTGGAATTCTCATCCCGTGGCCCCCATTCCCCAATCCATGGGAGAAAGGAGGTGTGGCATCCAATGGGATTCTCCCTGTTTTTTTTGGGGATTTTTTTTTTTCCGGCCCGAATTATTGAGCTCTGCGTCCAAAATCCAAGGATTTTGAAGAGTTTGTCCCGGTTTGGGTTTTTCTCCTCTCCTCTCGTCTATTTCCTGGCCTCCTTTGGAATCTCCAGCCCTTCCCATCATCCCGTGTTTTGGTTTTATTCCCAAAACCTCATCAGCCGCATCCTGGATTATTCCGGAGTGACCTGGAGTGATCCGGATTGTCCCAGAGGATCCTTGTCCCTGTTTCTCCTGGAATTTCTCGTGGCTCCTAAAATCCCGGAATGCTTTGGGTGGGAAGGGACATTAAACCTCATCCCGTTCCTTGCTCCAGCCTTTCCTTGGGCATTCCCAGGGATTCTCTGGGAATTCCAGCCCAGGATCCCAGCCCAGGCTCCCCTTTCCCACTGGGAATTCCATCCCCTGCCTCCAGCCCTTTATCCCAAATCCCGCCTCTCCTGGAGCCCCTTGAGGCTCGGGAAGCGGCTCCAAGGATTCCCCGGATCCTTCCCTGATCCAGGTGAACATTCCCAGCCTCTCCTCACCCCGGGAATTCCAGCCCTGGATGTCCCTAAGGAGCATTTCCATCCTTTTCCCTCCTTTTTTGTTTTTTTCCCAGTAAAACCAGCCTCCGATCCCGTGTAAAATCCTGGCGATGGATCTGAGGAGGCAGGAGATTCCCAGAGCGGATCCCAGGGGATGGACACTCCGATCCCACCCGGAATGTTCCGCTCTCCCCTGTCCAGCAATTCCCAAATCCCACAGGAGCCTGGGAATTCCCAATCCCTCCCATGGGTCTGGGGATGGATCCAAAGGTGGAGGAGATTCCACGGATAAAACTCCAGGATTTGGGATTGATGTTGGGAAAATTATCCCTGGAATGTTCCTGATCAAAGTTTGGGTCCTGAAAAATTCCAGGAGCCGGAATTGCCCATGGAAAAAAACCCCATGGACACTTTTATCTGGATTTTAATTAAAATCCGGATAAAACTCCAGGATTTGGGATTGATGTTGGGAAAATTAGCCCTGGAACGCTCCTGACACAACTTTGGGCCCTGAAAAATTCCAGGAGCCGGAATTGCCCATGGAAAAAAATCCCATGGACAATTTTATCTGGATTTTAATTAAAATCCAGGGTTTTGGGAATGCGATGGATCCGCAGCCATTCCAAAGGTGGAGGAGATTCCACGGATTAAACTCCAGGATTTGGGATTGATGTTGAGGAAAATTATCCCTGGAACGTTCCTGATCAAAGTTTGGGCCCTGCCAAATTCCAGGAGCCGGAATTGCCCATGGAAAAAAATCCCATGGACAATTTTATCTGGATTTTAATTAAAATCCGGATAAAACTCCAGGATTTGGGATTGATGTTGAGGAAAATTATCCCTGGAATGTTCCTGACACAACTTTGGGCCCTGAAAAATTCCAGGAGCCGGAATCGCCCACGGAAAAAAATCCCATGGACACTTTTATCTGGATTTTAATTAAAATCCAGGGTTTTGGGTCTGGGGATGGATCCTCCACTCTCCCAAAGGTGGAGGAGATTCCACGGATAAAACTCCAGGATTTGGGATTGATGTTGGGGAAAATTATCCCAGGAACGTTCCTGATCAAAGTTTGGGCCCTGCCAAATTCCAGGAGCTGGAATTGCCCATGGAAAAAAATTCCATGGACACTTTTTCTGGATTTTAATTAAAATCTGGATAAAACTCCAGGATTTGGGATTGATGTTGGGGAAAATTATCCCTGGAACGTTCCTGATCAAAGTTTGGGTCCTGAAAAATTCCAGGAGCCGGAATCGCCCATGGAAAAAAATCCCATGGACACTTTTATCTGGATTTTAATTAAAATCCAGGGTTTTGGGAATGCGATGGATCCGCAGCCCTTCCAAAGGTGGAGGAGATTCCACGGATAAAACACAAGGATTTGGGATTGATGTTGGGGAAAATTATCCCTGGAATGTTCCTGATCAAAGTTTGGGTCCTGAAAAATTCCAGGAGCCGGAATTGCCCATGGAAAAAAATCCCATGGACACTTTTATCTGGATTTTAATTAAAATCCGGATAAAACTCCAGGATTTGGGATTGATGTTGGGGAAAATTATCCCAGGAACGTTCCTGATCAAAGTTTGGGTCCTGCCAAATTCCAGGAGTTGGAATTGCCCATGGAAAAAAATCCCATGGACACTTTTATCTGGATTTTAATTAAAATCCAGGGTTTTGGGAATGCGATGGATCCTCCACTCTTCCAAAGGTGGAGGAGATTCCACGGATAAAACTCCAGGATTTGGGATTGATGTTGAGGAAAATTATCCCTGGAATGTTCCTGACACAATTTTGGGCCCTGCCAAATTCCAGGAGCCGGAATTGCCCATGGAAAAAAAAATCCCATGGACACTTTTATCTGGATTTTAATTAAAATCCAGGGTTTTGGGTCTGGGGATGGATCCTCCACTCGCCCAAAGGTGGAGGAGATTCCACGGATAAAACACAAGGATTTGGGATTGATGTTGAGGAAAATTATCCCTGGAATGTTCCTGATCAAAGTTTGGGTCCTGAAAAATTCCAGGAGCCGGAATTGCCCATGGAAAAAAATCCCATGGACACTTTTATCTGGATTTTAATTAAAATCCAGGGTTTTGGGAATGCGATGGATCCGCAGCCCTCCCAAAGGTGGAGGAGATTCCACGGATTAAACTCCAGGATTTGGGATTGATGTTGGGAAAAATTATCCCTGGAATGTTCCTGATCAAAGTTTGGGTCCTGCCAAATTCCAGGAGCCGGAATTGCCCATGGAAAAAAATCCCATGGACACTTTTATCTGGATTTTAATTAAAATCCGGATAAAACTCCAGGATTTGGGATTGATGTTGGGGAAAATTATCCCTGGAACGCTCCTGACACAACTTTGGGCCCTGAAAAATTCCAGGAGCCGGAATTGCCCATGGAAAAAAATCCCATGGACACTTTAATCTGGATTTTAATTAAAATCCAGGGTTTTGGGTCTGGGGATGGATCCGCAGCCCTTCCAAAGGTGGAGGAGATTCCACGGATAAAGCTCCAGGATTTGGGATTGATGTTGGGAAAATTATCCCTGGAACGTTCCTGATCAAAGTTTGGGCCCTGAAAAATTCCAGGAGCCGGAATCGCCCACGGAAAAAAATCCCATGGACACTTTTATCTGGATTTTAATTAAAATCCGGATAAAACTCCAGGATTTGGGATTGATGTTGAGGAAAATTATCCCTGGAACGTTCCTGATCAAAGTTTGGGTCCTGAAAAATTCCAGGAGCCGGAATCGCCCATGGAAAAAAATCCAATGGACACTTTTATCTGGATTTTAATTAAAATCCAGGGTTTTGGGTCTGGGGATGGATCCACAGCCCTCCCAAAGGTGGAGGAGATTCCATGGATAAAACTCCAGGATTTGGGATTGATGTTGAGGAAAATTATCCCTGGAATGTTCCTGATCAAAGTTTGGGTCCTGCCAAATTCCAGGAGCCGGAATCGCCCATGGAAAAAAATCCCATGGACACTTTTATCTGGATTTTAATTAAAATCCAGGGTTTTGGGAATGGGATGGATCCTCCACTCTCCCAAAGGTGGAGGAGATTCCACGGATAAAACTCCAGGATTTGGGATTGATGTTGGGAAAATTATCCCTGGAACGTTCCTGATCAAAGTTTGGGTCCTGAAAAATTCCAGGAGCTGGAATCGCCCATGGAAAAAAATCCCATGGACACTTTTATCTGGATTTTAATTAAAATCCGGATTAAACTCCAGGATTTGGGATTGATGTTGAGGAAAATTATCCCTGGAATGTTCCTGATCAAAGTTTGGGTCCTGAAAAATGCCAGGAGCCGGAATTGCCCATGGAAAAAGTAAAAAAAAAAAAATCCCCAGATCAACTCCTGTTTTTTTTTAGTTTTTTTTCGTAATTTTTTGGTGTTTTTTGATTTAATTTTTTTTGGTATTTAATTTTTTTGGATTTTTTTTTTGTATTTAATTTTTTGGGATTTAATTTACCTTTTTCGAATATTTTTTCATTTAATTTTTTGGTATTTTTTAATTTTTTTTTATTTTTTTAAGTTAATTTTTTTATT
This sequence comes from Sylvia borin, assembly GCA_014839755.1. Classification (NCBI taxonomy): domain Eukaryota; kingdom Metazoa; phylum Chordata; class Aves; order Passeriformes; family Sylviidae; genus Sylvia; species Sylvia borin. The sequence continues at coordinate 112,188,514 of CM025959.1, read as the reverse complement.
GAATTTTTTAAAATATTTTTTATTTAATTTTTCTGGCATTTAATTGAAATTTTTTTCGTATTTTTTAATTTATTTTTTTTGGTATTTTGTAATTTAATTTTTTGGATATTTCATTCAATTATTTTGGATTTTTTTAACTTTTTTTTTTTTTTTGGAATTTAATTCAGTTCTTTTGGTATTTTCTCTTTTTTGGATATTTTTTAATTTAATTTTTTGAGGAATTTTTAAATTGAATTATTTCGGTATTTCATTTAAATTTTTTTGATATTTAATTTAATTTTTTGTGGGGTTTTTTTTGGTATTTAATTGAATTTTTTTGGTTTTTTTTATTTATTTTTTTGGTATTTTTTAATTTCTTGGATAATTTTTAATTGAATTTTTTTGGTGTTTAATTGAATTTTTTTGGTATTTTTTATTTATTTTTTTCGATATTTAATTGAATTTTTTTGGTATTTTTTAATTTAATTTTTTGGTATTTATTTTAATTTTTTTGGTATTTAATTTTTTATTTTTCATATTTAATTTTTTTATTTTTTTATTTTATTTATTTTTTTTGTATTTTTTAATTTAATTTTTTTGGTATTTAATTGATTTTTTTGCTATTTTTGATTTTAATTTTTTTACACTCCATTGAATTTTTTTGCTATTTTTTAATTTATTTTTTTTGCTATTCAATTGAATTTTTTTGGTATTTAATTTAATTTTTTTGGTATTTTTTGATTTAATTTATTTTTGGTATTTAATTGAATTTTTTGGTATTTTTAATTGAAATTTTTTTGGTATTTGAATGAATTTTTTTGGTATTTTTAAATTTAATTTCTTGGTATTTTTTAATTGAATATTTTTAGGTATTTAATTGAATTTTTTTGTATTTTTAATTGAATTTTTTTGGTATTTTTAATTACTTTTTTTGCTATTTAATTGAACTTTTTTGGTATTTTTTATTTAATATTTTTGGTATTTAATTGAAATTTTTTGGTATTGAATTTAAATTTGTTTTATTTTTTAATTAAATTTTTGGGGGTTTTTTTAGTATTTTTTTGAAATTTTTTTTGGTATTTTTTAATTGAATTTTTTTAGGTATTTAATTGAATTTTTTTGGTCTTTTTTAATTTATTTTTTTTGGTATTTTATTGAAATTTTTTGGTATTTAATTGAATTTTTTTGGTATTTTTTATTTAATTTTTTTTTCTATTGAATTGAATTTTTTTGGTATTGAATTTAAATTTGTTTTATTTTTTAATTAAATTTTTTTTGGGTTTTTTAGCTTTTTTGCTATTTAATTGAATTTTTTTTGGTATTTAATTGAGATTTTTTGGTATTTTTCAATTTAACTTTTTTTGGTATTTAATTGAATTTTTTTGTTATATTTTTAATTTTATTTTTTGTGGTATTTAATAGAATTTTTTTGGTATTTTTTTACTTTTAATTTTTTGGTATTTAATTCAATTATTTTGGTATTTTTTATTGAAATTTTTTTGGTATTTAATTGAATTTTTTTGGTCTTTTTAAATTGAATTTTTTGGTATTTTTAATTTAAGTTTTTTAGGTATTTAATTGAATTTTTTTGGTATTTAATTGAATTTTTTTTAGTAATTTTTAATTAATTTTTTTCAGTATTTAATGTAATTTTTTGGTATTTTTTAATTTAATTTTTTGGTATTTAATTGAATTTTTTTGGTGTTTTTAATTGTATTTTTTTAGGTATTTAATAGAATTTTTTTTTGTATTTTTTAATTGAATTTTTTTGGGTATTTAATTGAGATTTTTTGGTATTTTTCAATTGAATTTTTTGGTATTTAATTCAATTATGTTGGTATTTTTTAATTGAATTTTTTTGGTATTTTTTAATTGAATTTTTTTTGGTATTTAATTGAATTTTTTGGTATTTTTTATTTAAATTTTTTGGTATTTAATTGAGATTTTTTTGGTATTTTTAATTGAAATTTTTTGGTATTTACTTGAATTTTTTTGGTGTTTTTAATTGAATTTTTTTAGGTATTTAATAGAATTTTTTTGGTATTTTTCAATTTTATTTTTTAAGTATTTAATTGAATTTTTTTGGTATTTATTTGAATTTTTTTGGTATATTTTTAATTTTAATTTTTTGGTATTTAATTGAGATTTTTTGGTATTTAATTGAGATTTTTTGGTATTTTTTATTTAATTTTTTTGGTCTTTTTAAATTGAATTTTTTGGTATTTTTAATCGAATTTTTTTGGTATTTATTTTAATTTAATTGATTTTTTTTTGGTATTTTTAATTGAATTTTTTTAGGTATCTAATTGAGATTTTTTGGTATTTTTTATTGAATTTTTTGGTATTTAATTGAAATTTTTTGATATTTTTCCATTTAATTTTTTGGTATTTAATTGAGATTTTTTTTATTTTTTTTTTTTTTTTGGGTATTTTTTAATGGAATTTTTTTTTTTTTGTGGCATTTAATTTTTTTTGCTCATTGCTCTACCTGCCCCTGGATGTCCCGCAGCCGCCGGCGCTGCTCCCTCAGCTCCTCCTGGAGCCGCCCCATCGCCTCCCGCAGCTCCAGCATCTGCTGCTGCCGCCGCTCGTTCTCCTGCAGCCAATGGGACAGCTCCTGGGGCAGCGGGGTTCATTGGGGTTTTAGGTATTTAATTGAGATTTTTTGGTATTTTTAATTGAAATTTTTTGGTATTTAATTGAATTTTTTTGGTGTTTTTTAATTGAATTTTTTGGTATTTAATTGAGATTTTTTGGTATTTAATTGAATTTTTTTGGTGTTTTTTAATTTAATTTTTTTAGGTATTTAAGTGAATTTTTTTTTGGTATTTAATTGAGATTTTTTGGTATTTTTAATTGAATTTTTTTGGGTATCTAATTGAATTTTTTTAGTAATTTTTAGTTTAATTTTTTCAGTATTTAATGTAATTTTTTGGTATTTTTTAATTGAAATTTTTTGGTATTTAATAGAATTTTTTGGTATTTTTTATTTAATTTGTTTTGTATTTAATTGGGATTTTTTGGTATTTTTCCATTTAATTTTTTGGTATTTAATTGAATTTTTTTGGTATTTTTCCATTAATTTTTTGGTATTTAATTGAATTTTTTTGGTATTTTTTAATCGAATTTTTTTTTTTTTTTTTGGCATTTAATTTTTTTTGATAATTTTTTTTTTTTTTTTGGCATTTAATTTTTTGCTCATTGTTTTTACCTGCCCCTGGATGTCCCGCAGCCGCCGGCGCTGCTCCCTCAGCTCCTCCTGGAGCCGCCCCATCGCCTCCCGCAGCTCCAGCATCTGCTGCTGCCGCCGCTCGTTCTCCTGCAGCCAATGGGACAGCTCCTGGGGCCGCGGGGTTCATTGGGTTTTTAGGTATTTAATTGAGGTTTTTTTGGTATTTTTAATTGAAATTTTTTGGTATTTAATTGAGATTTTTTTGTATTTTGTAATTGAATTTTTTTAGGTATTTCATTGAGATTTTTTGGTATTTAATTTAATTTTTTTTGTATTTTTTAATTGAATTTTTTTTGGTATTTAATCGAATTTTTTGGTCTTTTTTAATTGAATTTTTTGTGTATTTTTATTTAATTTATTTTGGTATTTAATTGAATTTTTTGGATATTTTTAATTGAATTTTTTTGGTATTTAATAGAATTTTTTTGGTATTTTTAATTGAATTTTTTTGGTATTTATTTGAATTTTTTGGTATTTTTTATTTAATTTTTTTGTATTTAATTGAGGTTTTTTTGGTATTTTTTAATTGAATTTTTTTGGTATTTAATTGAATTTTTTTAGTAATTTTTAGTTTCATTTTTGCAGTATTTAATGTAATTTTTTTGTATTTTTCCATTTAATTTTTTGGTATTTAATTGAATTTTTTTGGTATTTTTCCATTTAATTTTTTGGTATTTAATTGAATTTTTTTGATATTTTTTAATCGAATTTTTTTTTTTTTTTTTTGGCATTTAATTTTTTCTTTTGCTAATTGCTCTACCTGCCCCTGGATGTCCCGCAGCCGCCGGCGCTGCTCCCTCAGCTCCTCCTGGAGCCGCCCCATCGCCTCCCGCAGCTCCAGCATCTGCTGCTGCCGCCGCTCGTTCTCCTGCAGCCAATGGGACAGCTCCTGGGGCCGCGGGGTTCATTGGGTTTTTAGGTATTTAATTGAGGTTTTTTTGGTATTTTTAATTTAATTTTTTTGGTATTTAATTGAATTTTTTTTGGTATTTTTAATTGAATTTTTTTGGTATTTAATTGAATTTTTTTGGTCTTTTTTAATTGAATTTTTTGGTCTTTTTAAATTGAATTTTTTGGTATTTAATTGAAATCTTTTGGTATTTTTAATTGAAATTTTTTGGTATTTAATCGAATTTTTTGGTCTTTTTTAATTGAATTTTTTGTGTATTTTTATTTAATTTTTTTTTTGGTATTTAATTGAATTTTTTGGATATTTTTTAATTGAACTTTTTTGGTATTTTTTGGATATTTTTTTGGTATTTTTTAATTTAATTTTTGGGGTATTTAATTGAAATTTTTTGTATTTTTTAATTGATTTTTTTTGGTATTTAATTGAGATTTTTTGGTATTTTTTTAATTGAATTTTTTTTGGTATTTAATTGAAATTTTTTGGTATTTTTTATTTAATTTGTTTTGTATTTAATTGGGATTTTTTGGTATTTTTAATTGAATTTTTTTGGTATTTTTTTACTTTTAATTTTTTTGTATTTAATTGAGGTTTTTTTTTTTTTTTTTTTTTTTTGTATTTTTCAAATTTTTTTTTTGGCATTTAATTTTTTTTTTCCTAATTGTTTTTACCTGCCCCTGGATGTCGCGCAGCCGCCGGCGCTGCTCCCTCAGCTCCTCCTGGAGCCGCCCCATCGCCTCCCGCAGCTCCAGCATCTGCTGCTGCCGCCGCTCGTTCTCCTGCAGCCAATGGGACAGCTCCTGGGGCGGCGGGGTTCATTGGGGTTTTTAGGTATTTAATTGAGATTTTTTTGGTATTTTTAATTTAATTTTTTGACATTTTTTATTTGAATTTTTTTGGTATTTAATTGAAATTTTTTTGGTATTTTTTATTTAATTTTTTTGGTATTTATTTTAATTTTTTGGTATTTTTATTTAATTTTTTTTGGTATTTAATTGAATTTTTTTGGTATTTTTAATTGAATTTTTTAGGTACTTAATTGAATTTTTTTGGTAATTTTTAATTTAATTTTTTTGGTATTTAATTCAATTATTTTGGTATTTTTAATTGAATTTTTTTGGTATTTTTAATTGAATTTTTTTTAGGTATTTAATTGAATTTTTTTGGTCTTTTTAAATTGAATTTTTTTGGTATTTTTTAATTGAATTTTTTTTGGTATTTATTTTGATTTTTTGGTCTTTTTAAATTGAATTTTTTGGTATTTAATGGAATTTTTTAAGTAATTTTTAGTTTAATTTTTTCAGTATTTATTTGAATTTTTTGGTATTTTTTATTGAATTTTTTGGGTATTTAATTGAATTTTTTTGGTCTTTTTAAATTGAATTTTTTGGTATTTTTAATTGAATTTTTTTAGGTATTGAATTGAATTTTTTTGGTATTTAATTGATTTTTTTGGGGTAATTTTTAATTACATTTTTTTTGCTATTTCATTGAAATTTTTTGGTATTTTCTAATTGAATTTTTTTGACATTTATTTGAATTTTTTTGGTATTTTTTATTTAATTTTTTAGGTATTTAATTGAGATTTTTTTGGTATTTTTAATTGAATTTTTTGGTATTCAATTGAGATTTTTTGGTTTTTGTTTTTTTTTTTTTTTTTTTTTTTTTTTTTTTTTTTTTTTTTGGTATTTTTTAATCGAATTTTTTTTTTTTTTGGCATTTAATTTTTTTTTTTTGCTAATTGTTTTCCCTGCCCCTGGATGTCCCGCAGCCGCCGGCGCTGCTCCCTCAGCTCCTCCTGGAGCCGGGCCACGGAACTGGGCTCGGTTTGTTTAAATTGAATTTTTTTGGTGTTTTTAATTGATTTTTTTAGGTGTTTAATTGAGATTTTTTTGGTATTTTTAAATTGAATTTTTTGGTATTTAATTGAGATTTTTTGGTAATTTTTAATTGAATTTTTTTAGGTATTTCATTGAGATTTTTTTGGTATTTTTAATTTAATTTTTTGACATTTTTTATTTGAATTTTTTTGGTATTTAATTGAATTTTTTTGGTATTTTTTATTTAATTTTTTTGGTATTTAATTGAATTGTTTTAGTAACTTTTAGTTTAATTTTTTCAGTATTTATTTGAATTTTTTGGTATTTTTCCATTTAATTTTTTGGTATTTATTTGAATTTTTTTGGTCTTTTTTAATTTAATTTTTTTGGTATTTAATTGAGATTTTTGTATTTTTAATTGAAGTTTTTTGGTATTTAATTGAACTTTTTTGGTATTTTTTAATTGAATTTTTTGACATTTTTAATTTAATTTTTTAGGTATTTAATTGAGAGTTTTTGGTATTTTTTATTTAATTTTTTTTGTATTTAATTGAGATTTTTTTGGTATTTTTAATTGAGATTTTTTTGGTATTTTTAATTTAATTTTTTTGGTATTTAATTGAGATTTTTTGGTATTTTTAATTGAAATTTTTTTGTATTTAATTGAATTTTTTTTGTATTTTTAATTGAATTTTTTTAGGTATTTAATTGAGATTTTTTGGTATTTTTTAATTTAATTTTTTGGTATTTAATTCAATTATTCTGGTATTTTTAATTGAATTTTTTTGGTCTTTTTAAATTGAATTTTTTGGTATTTTTTAATTGAATTTTTTTAGGTATTTAATTGAAATTTTTTGGTCTTTTTTAATTTAATTTTTTAGGTATTTAATTGAATTTTTTTGATATTTTTTAATCGAATTTTTTTTTTTTTTGGCATTTAATTTTTTTTGATATTTTTTTTTTTTTTGCATTTAATTGAATTTTTTGCTAATTGCTCTACCTGCCCCTGGATGTCCCGCAGCCGCCGGCGCTGCTCCCTCAGCTCCTCCTGGAGCCGCCCCATCGCCTCCCGCAGCTCCAGCATCTGCTGCTGCCGCCGCTCGTTCTCCTGCAGCCAATGGGACAGCTCCTGGGGCCGCGGGGTTCATTGGGGTTTTTAGGTATTTAATTGAGGTTTTTTTGGTATTTTTAATTGAAATTTTTTTGTATTTTTTAATTTATTTTTTTGGTATTTAATTGAATTTTTTTGGTGTTTTTTAATTGAATTTTTTGGTATTTAATTGAGATTTTTTGGTAATTTTTAATTGAATTTTTTTAGGTATTTCATTGAGATTTTTTGGTATTTAATTTAATTTTTTTTGTATTTTTTAATTGAATTTTTTTTGGTATTTAATCGAATTTTTTGGTCTTTTTTAATTGAATTTTTTGTGTATTTTTATTTAATTTTTTTTTGGTATTTAATTGAATTTTTTGGATATTTTTTAATTGAACTTTTTTGGTATTTTTTGGATATTTTTTTGGTATTTTTTAATTTAATTTTTGGGGTATTTAATTGAAATTTTTTGTATTTTTTAATTGATTTTTTTTGGTATTTAATTGATTTTTTTGGGGTAATTTTTAATTACTTTTTTTTGCTATTTCATTGAAATTTTTTGGTATTTTTTAATTGAATTTTTTTGGTATTTTCTAATTGAATTTTTACGCTATTTCATCGAAATTTTTTGCTATTTACCCCAATTTTTTCCATATTTTCAATTCAATTTCCGCGGATTTTTTCCCCGTCGTTTCCTTTACCTGCCCCTGGATGTCCCGCAGCCGCCGGCGCTGCTCCCTCAGCTCCTCCTGGAGCCGCCCCATCGCCTCCCGCAGCTCCAGCATCTGCTGCTGCCGCCGCTCGTTCTCCTGCAGCCAATGGGACAGCTCCTGGGGCCGCGGGGTTCATTGGGGTTTTAGGTATTTAATTGAGATTTTTTTGGTATTTTTAATTGAAATTTTTCGGTATTTAATTGAGATTTTTTTGGTATTTTTAATAGATTTTTTTTGATATTTATTTGAATTTTTTGGTATTTTTTATTTAATTTTTTTTGTATTTAATTGAGATTTTTTGGTATTTTTTATTTCTTTTTCTTGGTATTTTTTAATTGAATTTTTTTGGTATTTTTTAATTGAAATTTTTTTGGTATTTAATTGAATTTTTTTGTATTTTTTATTTATTTTTTTTTGTATTTTATTGAAATTTTTTGGTATTTAATTGAATTTTTTTGTTATTTTTTATTTAATTTTTTTTTGTATTTTTATTTAATTTTTTTGGTATTGAATTTAATTTTTTTTATTTTTTAATTGAATTTTTTTGGGTTTTTTTAGCTTATTTTTTTGCTATTTCATTGAATTTTTTTGGTATTTAATTGAGATTTTTTTGTATTTTTAGTTTATTTTTTATAGGTGTTTAATTGAGATTTTTTGGTATTTTTTATTTAATTTTTTTTTTGGCATTTAATTTTTTTTGCTAATTGCTCTACCTGCCCCTGGATGTCCCGCAGCCGCCGGCGCTGCTCCCTCAGCTCCTCCTGGAGCCGCCCCATCGCCTCCCGCAGCTCCAGCATCTGCTGCTGCCGCCGCTCGTTCTCCTGCAGCCAATGGGACAGCTCCTGGGGGCAGCGCAGCGCCTGCGCACACCTCTGCTCGTCCCCTTGGGGCGTGGCCGGCCCCGCCCTGACACGCACATCCTCGGGCCCCGCCCTGCCACGCCCTTCCTCCTCGGGCAGCTGATTGGAGCGCTGGGCGCAGCGGATGTCCCCGCGCAGGGGTTTCTCCAGGGAAGGGTGGAGCAGGAGGAGCGACAGGAGACACGTTCTTCCCACGTGGAATTCCATCAGGGAGGAGGGGTCAGCCCGGGAAATGGGGGTTTGGGGGTTTTTTGGGGTTTTTTAGGGTTTTTGGGGGGTTTTTTTGGGGTTTTTTTGGGGTTTTCTTTGGTTTTAGGGGGATTTTTTTGGGGAGGTTGTTGGGTTTTCTGGGGTTTTTGGAGGGCTTATTTTGGGGGTTTGGGGGGGTTTTTTTGGTTTTCGGCGGATTTTTTGGGGGGTTGTTGGGTTTTTGGGGGGGGGTTGGGATTTTTGGGGGTTGGGTTTTTTGGGTTTTTTTGGAGTTTTTTTGGGTTTTTGGAGGGTTTATTCTGGTTTTTTGGGGTTTTTTGGGGGTTTTGGGGTTTTTTGGGGGGTTTTTGGGGGGATTTTTTGGGGGATTTTTTGGGGGGTTGTTGGGTTTTTTGGGGGTTTTTGGGGGGTTGTTGGGTTTTTGGGGGGTTTTTGGGGGTTTTTTGGGGGGTTTTTTGGGGGTTTTTGGAGATTTTTTGGGGATTTTTTGGGGGGGTTGTTGGGTTTTTTGGGGATTTTGGGGGGTTTTGGGGGATTTTTGGGGGGGTTTTGGGGGGTTTTTGGGGATTTTTGGGGGGGGTTGTTGGGTTTTTTGGGGGTTTTTAGAGATTTTTTGGGGTTTTTGGAGGGCTTTATTTTGGGTTTCTGGAAATTTTTGGGGTTTTGGAGGGTTTTTTGGTTTTAGGCGGATTTTTTTGGGGGGGTTGTTGGGTTTTTGGGGGGTTTTTGGGGGGTTGTTGGGTTTTTTGGGGTTTTTTTGGGGTTTTTGGAGATTTTTTTGGGATTTTTTGGGGGGGTTGTTGGGTTTTTTGGGGTTTTTTGGGGGGTTTTTGGACCTTTTTTTGGTTTTTTGGAGGGGTTTATTTTGGGTTTTGGGAGGAGTTTTTTTGGTTTTAGGGGGATTTTTTTGGCGGAGGAGTCGGGTTTTTTGGGGGTTATTCCATCAGGGAGGAGGGTTCGAGCCCGAGAAATGGGGGTTTTGGGGTTTTTTGGGGTTTTAGGGGGATTTTTTTGGGGGGTTTTGGGGTTTTTTGGGGGGGTTTTGGGGTTTTTGGGGGGGGGTTTCGGGTTTTTTTGGAGATTTTTTTTTGGTTTTTGGAGGGGTTTATTTTGGGTTTTGGAGGTTTTTTTTGGTTTTAGGGGGATTTTTTGGAGGGGAGTTGGGGTTTTTTTGGGGGGGGGTTTGGGTTTTTTGGAGATTTTTTTGGGTTTTTGGGGGGTTTATTTTGGGTTTTGGGAGAATTTTTTTTGATTTTTTGGGGGGTTGTTGGGTTTTTTGGGGTTTTTTGGGGGGTTTTTGGAGATTTTTTGGGTTTTTTGGAGGGGTTTATTTTGGGGTTTGGGGGGTTTATTTTGGGTTTCTGGAGATTTTTGGGGTTTTTGGAGGGTTTATTTTGGTTTTGGAGGGTTTTTTGGTTTTAGGGGGATTTTTTTGGCGGAGGAGTTGGGTTTTTTGGGGGTTTTGGGGGGTTTTGGGGGTTTTTTGGGGTTTTTTGGAGATTTTTTGGGTTTTTTGGAGGGGTTTTATTTTGGGTTTTTGGGGGTTTTTTTTGGGTTTTGGACCTGTTTGTTGTTTTTTTTGGGGGGGGGTTATTTGGGGTTTTGGACCTTTTTTTGGTTTTATGGGGGAGTTTATTTTGGGTTTTGGGAGGAGTTTTTTGGTTTTGGGGGAGTTTTTTGGCGGGGGCGTTGGGTTTTTTGGGGGTTTTGGAGCTTTTTGGGTTTTGGGGGGATTTATTCTGGGTTTTGGGGGGTTTTGGGGTTTTTTTGGAGGGTTATTTTGGGTTTTGGAGGGCTTCTTTTGGGTTTTGGGGGAATTTTGGGGGGGAGGTTGGGATTTTTTGGGGGGTTTTGGGGGGTTTTGGGGGGTTTTGTTGGAGATTTTTTTGGGTTTTTGGAGATTTTTTGGTTTTTTGGACGGGTTTATTTCGGGTTTTGGGGGTTTTTTGGGGGGCGTTGGGTTTTTTGGGGGTTTTGGACCTTTTAGTTTTTTGGGGGAGTTTATTTTGGGTTTTGAGGGATTTATTTTGGTTTTTTGGGGGTGTTTATTTTGGGTTTTGGGGGTTTTTTTGGTTTTGGGGGGATTTTTTAGTGGGAGTTGGGTTTTGGGGGTTTTTTGCAGGTTTTGGAGCTTTTTTGGGTTTTTTGGGGCTTTTTGGGGTTTGAGGGGCTTTATTTCGGGTTTTGGGGAGGTTTTTTGGGGTTTTGGGGTTTTATGGTTTTTTTTTTTGTTTTTTTTTTTTTAGTTTTGTTGGATTTTGGGGGGGTTTGGGGGCTTTTTTTGGGTTTTTTGAGGTTTTTTGGGTTTTTGGGGGAAAATTGGGGTTTTTGGGGTTTCTTGGGGGTTTTTTGTTTGTTTTTTGGGGGGTTGGGGTTTTTTTTGGGGGGTTGGGGATTTTTTGGGGGGGTTTCTGGGATTTTTGGGGTTTTTTTTGGGTTTTTTTGGATTTTGGGGGTTTTTTTGAGGGGGTGGATTTTTTTGGTTTTTTGGTTTTTGGGTTTTTTGAGGGGATTTTTGAGGGTTTTTTTTAGGATTTTGGGAAGTTTTTTGGGTTTTGGGGGTTTTTTATCGGGATCAGAACGTCCCAGTCCCAGAAAAGGATCTGATCCCGGGAAATTCCCAGCTGGGATCTGTCGGGATTCTCCGCTCTCTTCCGGCTCCACGGGCTGCAAATTCCCTCCCCACCGCGGAGTTTGGAGTCGGGAATTCCGGGAATTCCGGGAATTCCGCCGGCTGGGGGTCAGTCTGGATTGGGTATCCCGGAATTCCGGCGCTCCCTGGGAATGGGGATGGAAAAGCTGACTGAGAGGTGCTCCTGGAATTCCTGGATCCTTCCGGGTGTTCCCAAGGATTTGGGATATGGAGTAGATCCCAGTGAGATTCCCAATCCCATTCCAGGAGTTCCTATGGATCAGACCCCTCCCAACATTCCCAATCCCACTCTGGACATTCCAAAGTAAAAAAAAGACATGGAAAAAAACCCTTCCCGACATTCCCAATCCCACTCTGGACATTCCAAGGAAAAAAAGGATATGGAAAAAAAACCCTCCCAACATTCCCAATCCCATTCCAGCCATTCCCAAGGAAAAAATACATGGATCAGGCCCTTCCCAGCATTCCCAATCCCGTTCCAGGACATTCCAAGAAAAAAAAAGGATATGGAAAAAGCCCCTCCCAACATTCCCAATCTATTCCAGCCATTTTCATGGATCAGGCCCCTCCCAACATTCCCAATCCCATTCCAGCCATTCCCAAGGATCCAGACCATGGATTAGACCTTCCCACTCACATTCCCTATTCCCATTCCGGACATTCCCGAGGAAAAAGTACATGGAAAAGACCCTTCCCAACATTCCCAATCCCATTCCAGATATTCCAAGGAAAAAAAGGATATGGAAAAAGCCTCTCCCAACATTCCCAATCTATTCCAGCCATTCCCAAGGAAAAAGTACATGGAAAAACCCTTCCCAACATTCCCAATCCCACTCTGGACATTCCCAGGAAAAAAAGGATATGGAAAAACCCTTCCCAACATTCCCAATCCCATTCCAGCCATCCCAAGAAACAGGTACATGGAAAAACCCTTCCCAAGATTCCCAATCCCACTCTGGTCATTCCAAGGAAAAAAAGGATATGGAAAAAGCCTCTCCCAACATTCCCAGTCTTTCTCCAGCCATTCCCATGGATCAGGCCCTTCCCAACATTCCCAATCCCATTCCAGACATTCCCAAGGATCCAGACCATGGATGAGACCTGCCCACTCACATTCCCTATTCCCATTCTGGACATTCCCAAGGAAAAAGTACATGGATCAGGCCCCTCCCAACATTCCCGATCCCATTCCAGACATTCCCAGGAAAAAAAGTACATGGAAAAACCCTTCCCAACATTCCCAGTCTTTTTCCAGCCATTCCCATGGATCAGGCCCTTCCCAACATTCCCAATCCCGTTCCAGGACATTCCAAGGAAAAAAAGGATATGGAAAAAGCCCTTCCCAACATTCCAAATCCCATTCCAGCCATCCCAAGGAAAAAATACATGGATCAGACCCTTCCCAACATTCCCAATCCCATTCCAGCCATTCCCAAGGATTCAGACCATGGATTAGACCTGCCCACTCACATTCCCTATTCCCATTCCGGACATTCCCAAGGAAAAAGTACATGGAAAAACCCTTCCCAAGATTCCCAATCCCACTCTGGACATTCCAAGGAAAAAGAGATATGGAAAAACCCTTCCCAACATTCCCAGTCTATTCCAGCCATTCCCATGGATCAGGCCATTCCCAACATTCCCAAATCCCACTCCAGACATTCCCAAGGACATGGATTAGGACACCCTCCACCCACATTCCTAATCCCACTCTGGACATTCCAAAGTAAAAAAAGACATGGAAAAAAACTCTTCCCAACATTCCCAATCCCATTCCAGCCATCCCAAGGAAAAAATACATGGATCAGACCCTTCCCAACATTCCCAATCCCATTCCAGACATTCCCAGGGACACGGATTAGGATCTCCCCATCCACATTCCCAATCCCGTTCCAGGACATTCCAAAGTAAAAAGAGATATGGAAAAAGCCCCTCCCAACATTCCCAGTCCCATTCCAGACATTCCCAAGGAAAAAGTACATGGAAAAGCCCTTCCCAACATTCCCAATCCCATTCCAGCCATTCCCAAGGATCCAGAGCATGGATTAGACCTGCCCACTCACATTCCCTATTCCCATTCCGGACATTCCAAGGAAAAAGTACATGGATCAGGCCCTTCCCGACATTCCCGATCCCACTCCGGACATTCCAAGGAAAAAAAGGATATGGAAAAAAACCCCTCCCAAAATTCCAAATCCCATTCCAGCCATTCCCAAGGAAAAAGTACATGGATCAGACCCTTCCCAACATTCCCAATCCCACTCCAGCCATTCCCAAGAAACAGGTACATGGAAAAACCCTTCCCAACATTCCCAAACCCGTTCCAGGACATTCCCAGGAAAAAAAGGATATGGAAAAACCCCTCCCAACATTCCCAGTCTTTTTCCAGCCATTCCCATGGATCAGGCCCTTCCCAACATTCCCAATCCCACTCCAGCCATCCCAAGAAACAGGTACATGGAAAAACCCTTCTCAACATTCCCAAATCCCACTCTGGACATTCCAAGGAAAAAAAGGATATGGAAAAAGCCCTTCCCAACATTCCCAATCCCACTCCGGCCATTCCCAAGAAACAGGTACATGGAAAAACCCTTCCCAACATTCCCAAATCCCACTCTGGACATTCCAAGGGAAAAAAAAGGATATGGAAAAAGCCCTTCCCAACATTCTCAGTCTTTTTCCAGCCATTCCCATGGATCAGGCCCTTCCCAACATTCCCAATCCCGTTCCAGCCATTCCCAAGGATTCAGAGCATGGATGAGACCTGCCCACTCACATTCCCTATTCCCATTCCGGACATTCCAAAGTAAAAAAAGACATGGAAAAAAACCCTTCCCGACATTCCCAATCCCATTCCAGACATTCCTAGGAAAAAAAGGATATGGAAAAAGCCCTTCCCAAAATTCCAAATCCCATTCCAGCCATCCCAAGGAAAAAGTACATGGATCAGGTCCTTCCCAACATTCCCAAATCCCACTCTGGACATTCCAAGGGAAAAAAGGATATGGAAAAAAACCCCTCCCAACATTCCCAGTCTTTTTCCAGCCATTCCCATGGATCAGGCCCTTCCCAACATTCCCAATCCCATTCCAGCCATTCCCAGGGACACGGATTAGGACGTCACCACTCACATTCCCTATTCCCATTCCGGACATTTCCAAGGAAAAAATACATGGATCAGACCCTTCCCAACATTCCCAATCCCACTCTGGACATTCCAAGGAAAAAATACATGGAAAAACCCTTCTCAACATTCCCAAATCCCACTCCGGACATTCCAAGGAAAAAAAGGATATGGAAAAACCCTTCCCAACATTCCCAATCCCATTCCAGCCATCCCAAGAAACAGGTACATGGAAAAACCCTTTTCAACATTCCCAATCCCACTCTGGACATTCCAAGGAAAAAAAGGATATGGAAAAAAACCCCTCCCAACATTCCCAATCCCGTTCCGGACATTCCCAAGGATCCAGAGCATGGATTAGACCTGCCCACTCACATTCCCTATTCCCATTCCGGACATTCCCAAGGAAAAAGTACATGGAAAAACCCTTCTCAACATTCCCAATTCCACTCCAGACATTCCCAAGGACATGGATTAGGACACCCTCCACCCAACATTCCCAATCCCGTTCCAGGACATTCCAAGGAAAAAAAGGATATGGAAAAAGCCCTTCCCAAAATTCCAAATCCCATTCCAGCCATTCCCAAGGAAAAAGTACATGGATCAGGCCCTTCCCAACATTCCCAATCCCATTCCAGATATTCCAAAGTAAAAAAAGACATGGAAAAACCCTTCCCAACATTCCCAGTCTTTCTCCAGCCATTCCCATGGATCAGGCCCTTCCCAACATTCCCGATCCCATTCCAGCCACTCCAAAGTGAAAAAAAACATATGGGAAAAAACCCTTCCCAACATTCCCAAATCCCACTCTGGACATTCCAAGGAAAAAAAGGATATGGAAAAACCCTTCCCAACATTCCCGATCTATTCCAGCCATTCCCATGGATCAGACCCTTCCCAACATTCCCGATCTATTCCAGCCATTCCCAAGGATCCAGAGCATGGATGAGACCTGCCCACTCACATTCCCTAATCCCATTCCGGACATTCCCAAGGAAAAAATACATGGATCAGACCCTTCCCAACATTCCCAATCCCACTCTGGACATTCCAAGGAAAAAAACATATGGAAAAAGTCCCTCCCAACATTCCCAGTCTTTTTCCAGCCATTCCCAAGGATATTCCCGGGACACCCGTGGATTTGGGGTTCTCTCTCCACATCCCTGGGAATTTATTTTTATTATTTTTTCCCCCTTTCTTTAAGGATTTTCCCCTCGGGATTGATAAACGCACACTGGGAATTATCCGTGTGGGAGAAATCCCAGGACAATCCAATCGGGACTCGGATCCCGGAACGGGAAAAATCATCCCTCTTTAAACCCCTTTTATCCACAAAAAAACCCTTTTGGAGCCGCCCCAAAATCCCAAAAAAAAACCCAGGAAAGAATTCCCAAGGAATATTCCTGGAATTCCCAATTTACTGGGAATTATCCGTGTGGGATAAATCCTGGGACAATCCAATCGGGACTCGGATCCCGGAACGGGAAAAATCATCCCTCTTTAAACCCCTTTTATCCCAAAAAAACCCTTTTGGAGCCGCCCCAAAACCCCAAAAAACCCCAGGAAAGAATTCCCGAGGAACATTCCCGGAATTCCCAAGGAACATTCCCGGAATTCCCGATTTACCGGGAATTATCCGTGTGGGATAAATCCTGGGACAATCCAATCGGGACTCGGATCCCGGAACGGGAAAAATCATCCCTCTTTAAACCCCTTTTATCCCCAAAAAAACCCTTTTGGAGCCGCCCCAAAACCCCAAAAAACCGCAGGGAAAGAATTCCCAAGGAACATTCCCGGAATTCCCAAGGAATAGTCCCAGAATTCCTGATTTACTGGGAATTATCCGTGTGGGATCCCGGAATGGGAACGAGGAAATGGTAACAAAGAGCAGGAAAAATCCCTCTTTAAACCCCTTTTATCCCCCAAAAAACCCTTTTGGAGCCGCCCCAAAACCCCAAAAAAACCGCGGGAAAGAATTCCCAAGGAACATTCCCGGAATTCCCGAGGAACATTCCCGGAATTCCCGACTCACCGGGGACAATCCAATCGGGACTCGGATCCCGGAACGGGAACAAAGAGCAGGAAAAATCCCTCTTTAAACCCCTTTTATCCCCAAAAAACCCTTTTGGAGCCGCCCCAAAACCCCAAAAAAACCCCGGCGCAGAATTCCCAAGGAATATTCCCGGAATTCCGGAGGAACATTCCCGGAATTCCTGATTTACCGGGAATTATCCGTGTGTGATCCCGGAATGGGAACGAGGAAATGGCAACAAAGAGCAGGAAAAATCCCTCTTTAAACCCCTTTTATCCCCCAAAAAACCCTTTTGGAGCCGCCCCAAAACCCCAAAAAAACCCCGGGAAAGAATTCCCAAGGAACATTCCCGGAATTCCCGAGGAACATTCCCGGAATTCCCGACTCACCGGGGACAATCCAATCGGGACTCGGATCCCGGAACGGGAACAAAGAGCAGGAAAAATCCCTCTTTAAACCCCTTTTATCCCCAAAAAACCCTTTTGGAGCCGCCCCAAAACCCCAAAAAAACCCCGGCGCAGAATTCCCAAGGAATATTCCCGGAATTCCGGAGGAACATTCCCGGAATTCCTGATTTACCGGGAATTATCCGTGTGTGATCCCGGAATGGGAACGAGGAAATGGCAACAAAGAGCAGGAAAAATCCCTCTTTAAACCCCTTTTATCCCCAAAAAAACCCTTTTGGAGCCGCCCCAAAACCCCAAAAAAACCCCGGGAAAGAATTCCCAAGGAATATTCCCGGAATTCCCAAGGAATATTCCCGGAATTCCCGATTTACCGGGGACAATCCAATCGGGACTCGGATCCCGGAACGGGAACGAGGAGCAGGAAAAATCCCTCTTTAAACCCCTTTTATCCCCCAAAAAACCCTTTTGGAACCACCCCAAAATCCCAAAAAACCCTGAGAAAGAATTCCCAAGGAATATTCCCGGAATTCCCGAGGAACATTCCCGGAATTCCCGATTTACTGGGAATTATCCGTGTGTGATCCCGGAATGGGAACGAGGAAACGGGAACGAGGAGCAGGAAAAATCCCTCTTTAAACCCCTTTTATCCCAAAAAACCCCTTTTGGAGCCGCCCCAAAACTCCAAAAAACCCCGGGAAAGAATTCCCAAGGAATATTCCTGGAATTCCCGATTTACCGGGAATTATCCGTGTGGGATCCCGGAATGGGAACGAGGAAACGGGAACGAGGAGCAGGAAAAATCCCTCTTTAAACCCCTTTTATCCCCAAAAAAACCCTTTTGGAGCCGCCCCAAAATCCCAAAAAAACCCCGGGAAAGAATTCCTAAGGAACATTCCTGGAATTCCCGATTTACCGGGAATTATCCGTGTGGGATAAATCCTGGGACAATCCAACGGGGACTCGGATCCCGGAACGGGAAAAATCGCTCCTTAAACCCCTTTTATCCCCAAAAAACCCTTTTGGAGCCGCCCCAAAACCCCAAAAAAACCCCGGGAAAGAATTCCCAAGGAATATTCCCGGAATTCCCAAGGAATATTCCCGGAATTCCCAATTTACCGGGGACAATCCAATCAGGACTCAGATCCCGGAACGGGAATGAAGAGCAGGAAAAATCCCTCTTTAAACCCCTTTTATCCCCAAAAAAACCCTTTTGGAACCACCCCAAAATCCCAAAAAACCCTGAGAAAGAATTCCCAAGGAATATTCCCGGAATTCCCAATTTACTGGGAATTATCCGTGTGTGATCCCGGAATGGGAACGAGGAAACGGGAACGAGGAGCAGGAAAAATCCCTCTTTAAACCCCTTTTATCCCCAAAAAAACCCTTTTGGAGCCGCCCCAAAACCCCAAAAAACCCCGGTGCAGAATTCCCAAGGAACATTCCCGGAATTCCCATGGAATATTCCCGGAATTCCCGAGGAACATTCCCGGAATTCCCGAGGAACATTCCCGGAATTCCTGACTCACCGGTGTGTGCGGGCGCCCGGCGGATCCCGGCGCTGATCCCGCTGATCCTCTCAGGGCTCTATAAATAGGGATCTCCCGGAGCTTTGGGGCGGGATCCCGGGGGATTAGCGCCGGCAGCGCGGCGGACACACGGCACAGGGGGGGGTCGGGGGGGGTTTGGGTTTTGGGGTTTTTTTGGGGTTTTGGGGGTTTTTTTGAGGTTTTTATTTTGGTTTGGTTGGGGTTTTTTGGGGGGAGTTTGGGGTTTTTGAGGGTTTTTTGCGGGTGTTTTGGGGGTTTTTGGGGAGGTTTTGGGGTTTTTTTCTTTGGTTTGGTTGGGGTTTATTGGGGTTTTTGGGGGTTTACTGGGGTTTTTTGGGGTTTTGGGGGTTTTTTGGGGTTTTTGGTTTGGTTTGGTTGGGGTTTATTGGGGGGTTTTGGGGGTTATTGGGGGTTTTTGTGGGTTTTTTGGGTTTTTTTTGGGGTTTTTTTTGTTTGGTTGGTTGGGGTTTGTTGGGATTTTTGGGGGGTTTTTGGGGGTTTTATTGGGGGGGCTTTGTGGGGTCTTTTGGGATTTTTGGGGGGTTTTAGGGGTTTTTGGGGGGGATTTGGGATTTTTTGGGGTTTTTTGGGGTTTTTGGTTTGGTTTGGTGGGGGTTTATTGGGTTTTTTGGGGGTTTTTTGGGGTTTTTGGTTTGGTTTGGTTGGTGTTTATTGGGTTTTTTTGTTTGGTTTGGTGGGGGTTTATTGGGTTTTTTGGGGGTTTTTTGGGGTTTTTGGTTTGGTTTGGTTGGGGTTTATTGGGTTTTTTGTTTGGTTTGGTGGGGGTTTATTGGGGTTTTTTGGGGGGGTTTTGGGGGTTTTTGGGGTTCTGGGAGTTGAGTTTTTGGGGTTTTTGGTTTGGTTTGGTTGGGGTTTATTGGGGGTTTTTGGGGTTTATTGGGATTTTTGGGGGGGGGTTAGGGTTTTTTGGGGGTTTTTGGGGTTTTTGGGGTTCTGGGGCGGGATCCCGGGGGATTAGCGCCGGCAGCGGGGCGGACACACGGCACAGGGGGGGGTCGGCGGGGTTTGGGGGTTTTTGGGGGGTTTTTTTGGGGGGTTTTTGGGGGTTTTTTGGGGTTTTTTTGGGGTATTTTGGGGGTTTTGGTTTGGTTTGGTGGGGGTTTATTCGGGTTTTTTGAGTAGGAGTTTGGGGGTTTTTGGGGTTTTGGGGGAGTTTTTGGGGGTTTTTGGAGAGGAGTTTGAGGGGTTTTTGGGGGGTTTTTGGGGTTTTGGGGGTTTTTGGAGGTTTTTTGGGGGTTTTTTTGGGTTTTTTAATTTGGTTTGGTGAGGATTTATTGGGGTTTTTTTGGGTTTTTATTTTGGTTTGGTTGGGGTTTATTGGGGTTTTTTGGGGGGCTTTTGGGGTTTTGGGGGAGTTTTTGGGGTTTTTTGGGGAGGAGTTGGGGGGGGTTTTGGGGGGTTTTGGGTTTGGGGTTTTTTGGGTTTTTTTTGGGGTTTTTGGTTTGGGTTTATTTGGGTTTTTTGGGGTTTTTTTGGGGTTTGGGGTATTTTGGGGGGTTTTTGGGGTTTTTTGGGGGTTATTGGGGTTCTGGGAGTTGAGGTTTTGGGGTTTTTTGTTTGGCTTGGTTGGGGTTTATTGGGGTTTTGGGGGGTTTTTGGGGTTTATTGGGATTTTTGGGGGGTTTTTTTGGGGTTTTTGGGGGTTTGGGTGTTTTTGGGGTTCTGGGGCGGGATCCCGGGGGATTAGCGCCGGCAGCGGGGCGGACACACGGCACAGGGGGGGTTCGGGGGGGGTTTGGGGGGTTTTGGGGTTTTTGGTTTGGTTGGGGTTTTTGGGGTTTATTGGGGTTTTTTGGGGGGTGTTTTTGGAGTTTTGGGGGTTTTTTGGGGGTTTTTGGGGTTTAGTTTTGGGGGTTTTTTTGTTTCGTTTGGTTGGGGTTTATTGGGGTTTTTTGGGATTTTTGGGGGAGTTTTTGGGGTTTTTGGTTTGGTTTGGTTGGGGTTTATTGGGGGTTTTGGGGGTTATTGGGGGTTTTTTTCGGGGGGGCTTTTGGGATTTTTTGGGATTTTTTGGGGTTTTTTGGGGGGAGATTTGGGGTTTATTGGGGTTTTGGGGTTTGGGGTTTTTTGGGGGGGTTTTTTGGGGGGTTTTTGGTTTTGTTTGGTTGGGGTTTATTCGGGTTTTTTGAGTAGGGGTTTGGGGGTTTTTTGGGGTGTTTTGGGTTTTTTGGGGGTATTTTCTTTGGTTTGGTTGGGGTTTGTTGGGATTTTGGGGGTTTTTTGCAGGGGTTTGGGGGTTTTTTTGGGGAGGCTTTTGGGATTTTTTTGGGTTTTTTGGGGGGTTTTAGGGTTTTTTGGGGGGGATTTGGGGGTTTTGGAGGTTTTTTGGGGTTTTTGGTTTGGTTTGGTTGGGGGTTTTTGGGGTTGTTTTGGGGTTTTTTTCGGGTTTTTTGGGTTTTTTTAATTTGGATTGGTTTGGGTTTATTTGGGGTTTTTTCGGGTTTGGGGTTTTTTGGGGTTTTTTTGTTTGGTTTGGTTGGGGTTTATAGGGGGGTTTTGGGGTTATTGGGGGTTTTTTGGGGTTTTTTTGTTTGGTTGGTTGGGGTTTATTGGGGTTTATTGGGATTTTGGGGGGGGAGTTTAGGGTTTTTTGGGGGGTTTTGGGGGTTTTTGGGGTTCTGGGGCGGGATCCCGGGGGATTAGCGCCGGCAGCGGGGCGGACACACGGCACAGGGGATGGGGGTTTTTTGGGGTTTTGGGTTTTTTTGGGGGGTTTTTGGGGTTTTTTTGGGGTTTTTGGTTTGGTTTGGTTTGGGTTTTGGGGGGGTTTTGCGGGGTTTTTTGGGGGTTTTTGGGGGGTTTGGGGTTTTTTTATTTGGTTTGGTTGGGGTTTATTGGGGGTTTTGGGTTTTTGGGGTTTTTTAGGGGGGGTTTGGGGTTTTTGGAGTTTTTTAATTTGGTTTGGTGGGGAGTTATTGGGGTTTATTGGGGGTGTTTTTGGAGTTTTGGGGTTTTTTGGTTTTTTTTATTTGGTTTTGGTGGGTTTTTTGGGGGGGGATTTGGGGTTTTGGGGGTTTATTGGGTTTTTTTTTGTTTTGTTTGGTTGGGGTTTATTGGGGTTTTCGGGGAGGGTTTTGGGGTTTTTTGGGGTTTTTTGGGGGTTTTGGGGGTTTTTTTGTTGGTTTGGTTGGGGTTTGTTGGGGTTTGGGGGAGTTATTGGGGTTTTTGGGGGTTTTTTGGGGTTTTTTTGGGGGGGGTTTGGGGGTTTTTGGGGTTCTGGGAGTTGAGGTTTTGGGGTTTTTTCTTTGGTTTGGTTGGGGTTTATTGGGGTTTATTGGGGTTTTTGGGGGGGCTTTTGGGATTTTTGGGGGTTTTTTGGGGGTTTTTGGGGGGGTTATTGGGGTTTGGGGTTTTTGGGGGGGTTTTTTTTTGGGGGGGTTTTGGGGTTTAGGGTTTTTTGGGGTTTGGGTTTGGGTTGGTTGGCGTTTATTGAGGTTTTGTCGGGGGGAATTTGGGAGTTTTTGGGGTTTTTTGGGTTTCATGTTTGGTTTGGGGGTTTTCTGGGGGGGGGTTGGGGTTTTTTTTGGGGGAGTTTTTCTGGGTTTTTTTGGGGGGGTTGGGGTTTTTTGGGGTGTTTTGGGGTTTTTTGGGGTTTTTGGTTTGGTGGGGGTTTATTGGGGTTTTTTTGGGGTTTGGGGGTTTTTGGGGGGGATTTAGAGGTTTTTTGGGATTTTTTTGTTTTGTTTGGTTGGGGTTTATTGGGGTTTGTGGTTGGGATTTGGGAGTTTTGGGGGGTTTTTTGGGTTTTTTGTTTGGTTTAGGGGTTTTCTGGGGGGGTTTAGGGTTTTTTGGGGAGTTTTTTGGGGTTTTTTGGGGGTTTTTGGGGTTTTTTTTGGGGGGTGGGGTTTTTTTATTTGGTTTGGTTGGGGTTTATTGGGGTTTTTGGGGGAGGTTTTTTTGGTTGATTTTTGGGGGCTGTTTTGGTTTTTTTTGGTTTGTTCTGGTCCGTTTTTTGGTGTGGTTTTTTTCGGGTTTTGTTTGGGTTTCGTTTTAGGATTTTGGGGGTTTTTTTGTTTGTTTTG
This sequence comes from Sylvia borin, assembly GCA_014839755.1. NCBI lineage: Eukaryota > Metazoa > Chordata > Aves > Passeriformes > Sylviidae > Sylvia > Sylvia borin. The sequence continues at coordinate 112,165,894 of CM025959.1, read as the reverse complement.
GGGGTTTTTTGTTTCGTTTTTGGTTTGGTTTTTTTCGGTTTTTTTTTTTGGTTTTTTAGGGTTGTTTTGGTTTTTTTGGTTTTTGGTTGGGGTTTTTTTGTTTGGGTTTTGTTTGATTTTTTGGGGTTTTTTTTTTGTTTGTTTTGGGGTTTTTTAGTTTCGTTTTTGGTTTGAGTTTTTTGGGGGTTTTTGTGGGGGTTTTTTAGGGTTGTTTTGGTTTTTTTGGTGTGGCTTTGGGTGGGGTTTTTGTTTGGTTTTGGGGGTTTTTTGAGGGTTTTTTGAGGGTTTTTTTGGGGTTTGTTTCGGTCCGTTTTTTTGATGTGGTTTTTTTTCGGCTTTTGTTTGGGTTTGGTTTGATTTTTTGGGAATTTTTGGGGGGTTTTTTAGGTTTGTTTTTGGTTTGAGTTTTTTGGGTTTTTTTGAGGTGGTTTTTTTAGGGTTGTTTTGGGTTTTTTGGGGGTTTTTTTGTTTGGTTTGTTTTGGGGAGTTTTTTTGAGGGTTTTTGGGGGGTTTTTTGGGTTTGTTTCGGTTCGTTTTTTGGTGGGGTTTTTTCGGGTTTTGTTTGGGTTTGGTTTTAGGATTTTTTGGGGTTTTTTTTTGTTTGTTTGTTTTGGGGTTTTTTAGTTTTGTTTTTGGTTTGAGTTTTTTGGGGATTTTTGGGGGGTTTTTTTTGCTGTTTTTTTGGGGATTTTTTGGGGGGTTTTTTTGCTGTTTTTTTGGGGTTGTTTTGGGTTTTTTGGTGTGTTTTTGGGTGGGGTTTTTTGATTGTTTGGTTTTTATTTTGGGGTTTTTTTGAGGGGGTTTTTTTTGGGTTTCTTTCGGTCCGTTTCTTGGTGTGTTTTTTTCGGGTTTTGTTTGATTTTTTGGGATTTTTTGGGGTTTTTTTTTTGTTTTGGGGTTTTTTTGTTTCGTTTTTGGTTTGATATTTTTTGGGTTTTTTGGGGGTGGTTTTTTTTATTTTTTTTTAGAGTTGTTTTGGTTTTTTTGGTGTGTTTTGGGATTTTTTTTGTTGTTGTTTGGTTTGTTTTTGGGGGTTTTTTGATGGTTTTTGGGGGTTTTGGGGTGGGTTTTTGGTTGTTTTTTAGGGTTGTTTTGGTTTTTTGGTGTGGTTTTGGGTTTTGTTTTTTTTGTTGTTGTTTGGTTTGGGTTTTTTGGGGGTTTTTTGGGTGGGTTTTTTTTGTTGTTTTTTTTGGGTTGTTTCAGGTTTTTTTTTTTTTTTTTGTTCTTGTTGTTGTTCTGGGTTTTGGGTTTTTTTTGTTTTGTTTTTTTTTGTTTGTTTGTTTGTTTGTTTTTTTTAAGGTTTTTGGGATTTTTCTGTTTATTTCCTTTGTTTTAAGAGAAGCCCGTCCCGACTTCGCTCAGCTCAGGAAAATCTTTTCTTCACTGAAACCTTTAAATCCCCAATTCCGGGATAATTTCATTTACACTTTTCATTTCCTCTCCCGCATTTTCGGGACGCCTCATTAACCCCCCGCCTTAATTAACTAATCACCCGCAGCGATGATAACACCAGAATCATTCCGCCGAGGGATGGAATGCACTAATTAAAGGCGTTAATTAGCCGTTAATTATTCCAGCCGCAGATGACGGGAGGGTGAAACCGAGAAATTCGCTCGTGGAATAAAAATTAAACCCCAAATCCTTCGGCTGCGGCGTTTTTCCCGGAATTCCGCCTCTTCCCGCCGATTCCCCGGCAGCTGAGGGTTAATTAGTCATGGTTAATGAGGGTCGGTAATTAAGAGCAGGGAAAGGCGAGCCAGGCTGGCCGCGGAATTCCGGGAATTCAGCCGGGATCGAGCCGGATTTCCCAATTTTGGGGTCGGATTTCCGCATTTTGGGGTGGATTTTCCCATTTTGGGGTCGGATTTTCCCAAATTTTTGGGGTTGAATTTTCCCCCTTTTTGGGGTGGAATTTTCCCAAGTTTTGGGGTTTGGATTTTCCCAAACTTTGGGGTCGGATTTTCCCATATTTTTAGGGTTGGATTTTCCCATTTTTGGGGTCGGATTTTCCCTCTGGAATTTGGATTTTCCCAAATTTTTGGGGCCGAATTTTTCCTCTTTTTGGGGTCAGATTTTCCCAAGTTTTGGGGTCGGATTTTGCCTCTTTTCAGGGTTGGATTTTCCCGAATTTTTAGGTTGGATTTTCCCAAGTTTTGGGTTGGATCTTCCCCTCTGGAATTCGGCTTTTCCCAGATTTTTGAGGTCGGATTTTCCCAATTTTGGGGTCGGATTTTCCCAGGTTTTGGAGTTGAATTTTTTCTCTTTTTGAGGTCAAATATTCCCAAGTTTTGGGGTCGGATTTTCCCTCTGGGGTTTGGATTTTCCCAAACTTTTGGGTCGGATTTTCCCTCTGGAATTCGGATTTTCCCAAATTTTTGGGGCCGAATTTTTCCTCTTTTTGGGGTCGAATTTTCCCAGGTTTTGGGGTCGGATTTTCCCAAATTTTGGGATTGGATTTTCCCATTTTGGGGGTCAGATTTTCCCAGGTTTTGGGGTTGAATTTTTTCTCTTTTTGGGGTCGGACTTTCCCAAATTTTTGAGATCGGATTTTTCCTCTTTTTGGGGTCGAATTTTCCCAGGTTTTGGGGTTTGGATTTTCCCAAACTTTTGGGGTGGATTTTCCCAAGTTTTGGGGTCAAATTTTCCGCATTTTGGGGTGCGATTTTTCCCAGGTTTTGGGGTCGGATTTTCCCAATTTTTGGGATTGGATTTTCCCAGGTTTTGGAGTTGAATTTTTTCTCTTTTTGAGGTCAAATTTTCCCACTTTTTGGGGTCGGATTTTTCCTCTGGAATTTGGATTTTCCCAAATTTTTGAGGTCGGATTTTTCCTCTTTTTGGGGTCGAATTTTCCCAAGTTTTGGGGTCAGATTTTCCCTCTGCGGTTGGATTTTCCCAATTTTTGGGATTGGATTTTCCCAGGTTTTGGAGTTGAATTTTTTCTCTTTTTGAGGTCAAATTTTCCCAGGTTTTGGGGCCGGATTTTTCCCTCTGGGATTTTGATTTTCCTATTTTTTGGGGTCGGATTTTTCCATTTTGGGGTCGGATTTTCCCCCTTTTTGGGCTCGGATTTTCCCTCTGCAGTTTGGATTTTCCCAAATTTTGGGGGTTGAATTTTCCCCCTTTTTGGGGCCGATTTTTTCCTCTTTTTGGGGTCGGATTTTCCCTCTGAGGTTTGGCTTTTCCCAGGTTTTGGGGTGGATTTTCCCAAATTTTTTGGGTTGGATTTTCCCATTTTTGAGGTCGGATTTTCTCTCTGGGGTTTGGGATTTTCCTTTGGGATTTTCCTTTGGGATTTTCCTTTTCCCTATCCTCCAAAAAAACCTGGAATATTCCCATAAAACCCCGGAATATTCCCATAAAACCCTGGAATATTCCCATAAAACCCTGGAATATTCCCATAAAACCCCGGAATATTCCCACAAAACCCTGGAATTTTGCCATAAACCCTTGGAATATTTCCACAAATCCTTGGAATATCCACCAAAAATCCGGGAATATTCCCATAAATCCTTGGAATATCGTCATAAAACCCCGGAATGTTGCCCCAAAATCCTGGAATATCCTCAAAAAACCCTGGAATTTTGCCATAAAACCTTGGAATATTTCCATAAATCCTTGGAATATTTCCACAAATCCTTGGAATATCTTCCAAAAAACCTGGAATATTCCCATAAATCCTTGGAATATCGTCATAAAACCCCGGAATGTTGCCCCAAAATCCTGGAATATCCTCAAAAAACCCTGGAATTTTGCCATAAAACCCTCGAATATGTCTATAAATCCTTGGAATATCCTCCAAAAATCCTGGAATATTCCCATAAACCCCTGGAATATCCTGAAAAAATCCAGAATATTCCCATAAAACTCTCGGAATATTGACATAAAACCTTGGAATATTGACAGGAATTTATGGAATATTGACACTAAACCCGGGAATATTTCCCTAAAATCTCAAAACATTGTCAGGAATTTATGGAATATCATTAAAAAAACCTGGAATATTTCCATAAAACTCTGGGAATATTGACATAAACTCTTGGAATATTGATATAAATTGATGGAATATTGATATAAATTGATGGAATATTGATATAAATTGATGGAATATTGATATAAATTTATGGAACGTCATCAGAAAACCTCAAAATATTGACATAAAACCTTGGAATATTGATATAAACTTATGGAATATTGACATAAACCCTGGGAATATCGACAGGAATTAACGGAATATCATTAAAAAAACCTGGAATATTTCCATAAAACTCTTGGAACATTGACATAAATTGATGGAATATTGATATAAATTGATGGAATATTGATATAAATTCATGGAATATTGATATAAATTTATGGAATATTGATATAAATTGATGGAATATTGATATAAATTGATGGAACATCATCAGAAAACCTCAAAATATTGACATAAAACCTCAAAATATGGACAGGAATTTCTGGAATATCATAAAAAAACCCTTGGAATATTTCCATAAAACCTCCAAATATTGACATAAAACCTTGGAATAGTGACAGGAATTTATGGGATATTGACATAAAACCCGGGAATATTGACAGAAAACCTCGGAATATTGACATCAAACCTTGGATTATTGATATAAATTGATGGAATATTGATATAAATTGATGGAATATTGATATAAATTGATGGAATATTGATATAAATTGATGGAATATTGATATAAATTGATGGAACATCATCAGAAAACCTCAAAATATTGACATAAAACTTTGGAATATTGACATAAATTTATGGAATATTGATATAAATTGATGGAATATTGATATAAATTTACGGAACATCATCAAAAAACTCTTCCAATATTTCCATAAAACCTCCAAATATTGACATAAAACCTTGGAATATTGACATAAATCTATGGAACATCATCAGAAAAACTTGGAATATTGACATAAAACCTCAAAATATCGACAGGAATTTACAGGAGATCATCAGAAAACCTTGGAATATTCTCAGGAAACCGTGGGAATTTCCAGCCCAATTCCAAGAGAAAGGGGAAAGCAAAGTGTCGTTAACGAAGCCCTGAGGGTAACCCAGTGAAATCCCAAAAAAACCCGGGAAAATCCAGGAATTCTGAACTGAAATTCCCAAAAAACACCAGGAAAATCCAGGAATTCTGAACTGAGATTCCTAAAAAAAAGCCCGGGAAAATTCAGGAATTCTGAACTGAGATTCCCAAAAAAAAAACCCGGGAAAACCCCAGGAATTCTGAACTGAGATCCCAAAAAACCACCGGGAAAATCCAGGAATTCTGAACTGAAATCCCAAAAAAACCCCGGGAAAATTCAGGAATTCTGAACTGAAATCCCAAAAAACACCAGGAAAATTCAGGAATTCTGACCTGAGATCTCAAAAAACCACCAAGAAAAACCAGGAATTCTGAACTGAGATCCCAAAAAAAAACCCGGGAAAATTCAGGAATTCTGACCTGAGATCCCAAAAAACACCAGGAAAATCCAGGAATTCGGAACTGAAATCCCCAAAAACCCAGGAAAATTCAGGAATTCTGAACTGAGATCCCAAAAAAACCCCAGGAAAATTCAGGAATTGTGACCTGAGATCCCAAAAAACCACCAGGAAAATCCAGGAATTGTGACCTGAGATCCCAAAAAACCCGGGAAAATCCAGGAATTCTGAACTGAGATCCCAAAAAACCACCGAGAAAATTCAGGAATTCTGAAGTGAGATTCCCAAAAAACCCGGGAAAATCCAGGAATTCTGAACTGAAATCCCAAAAAAACCCCAGGAAAATCCAGGAATTCTGAACTGAAATCCCAAAAAAACCCGGGAAAATCCAGGAATTCTGAACTGAAATCCCAAAAAAACCCGGGAAAATTCAGGAATTCTGACCTGAGATCCCCCAAAAAAACACCGGGAAAAACCAGGAATTCTGAACTGAGATCCCAAAAAAACCCGGGAAAATTCAGGAATTGTGAACTGAGATCCCCAAAAAACCCGGGAAAATCCAGGAATTGTGACCTGAAATCCCAAAAAACCCCAGGAATTCTGAACTGAAATCCCAAAAAAACCCCGGGAAAAACCAGGAATTTTGAACTGAGATTCCTAAAAAATACCCGGGAAAATTCAGGAATTTTGAACTGAGATCCCCAAAAAAACCCCAGGAAAATTCAGGAATTCTGAACTGAAATCCCAAAAAACCACTGGGAAAATTCAGGAATTCTGAACTGAAATCCCAAAAAAACACCAGGAAAATCCAGGAATTCTGAACTGAGATTCCCAAAAAACCACCAAGAAAATTCAGGAATTCTGAACTTAAATCCCAAAAAACACCAGGAAAATTCAGGAATTCTGAACTGAGATTCCAAAAAAACCCCGGGAAAATCCAGGAATTCTGACCTGAAATCCCAAAAAACACCAGGAAAAAACCCAGGAATTCTGAACTGAGATCCCAAAAAAACCCGGGAAAATCCAGGAATTTTGAACTGAGATTCCCAAAAAACAACAGGAAAATCCAGGAATTTTGAACTGAGATCCCCCAAAAAAACCCCGGGAAAATTCAGGAATTCTGACCTGAGATCCCAAAAACCCCAGGAAAAAACAGGAATTCTGACCTGAAATCCCAAAAAACACCAAGAAAAAAAAAACAGGAATTCTGAACTGAGATCCCCAAAAAACACCAAGAAAATTCAGGAATTCTGACCTGAGATTCCCAAAAAAACCCCAGGAAAAAACCCAAGAATTCTGACCTGAAATCCCAAAAAACACCAGGAAAAATCCAGGAATTTTGAACTGAAATCCCAAAAAACACCAGAAAAAACCCAGGAATTCTGAACTGAAATCCCAAAAAACCCCGGGAAAATCCAGGAATTCTGAACTGAGATCCCCCAAAAAAACACCAGGAAAAACCAGGAATTGTGACCTGAGATCCCAAAAAACACCAGGAAAATCCAGGAATTCTGAACTGAAATCCCCAAAAAACACCAGGAAAATTCAGGAATTCTGAACTGAAATCCCAAAAAACACCAGGAAAATCCAGGAATTTTGAACTGAGATCCCAAAAAACACCAGAAAAAACCCAGGAATTCTGAACTGAAATCCCAAAAAACACCAGGAAAATCCAGGAATTCTGAACTGAAATCCCAAAAAACACCAGGAAAATCCAGGAATTTTGAACTGAGATCCCAAAAAAACCCCAGGAAAATTCAGGAATTCTGACCTGAAATCCCCAAAAAACACCAGGAAAATTCAGGAATTCTGAACTGAGATCCCCCCAAAACCCAGGAAAATTCAGGAATTGTGACCTGGGATTCCAAAAAAACCCGGGAAAATTCAGGAATTCCAGGGGAATCCTGACCTGAGATTCCAAAAAACCAGCCCAGGAAAAAAAACAGGAATTCTGAACTGAGATTCCCAAAAAACACCAGGAAAATTCAGGAATTCTGACCTGAAATCCCAAAAAAACTCTGGGAAAATTCAGGAATTGTGAACTGAGATCCCAAAAAACAACAGGAAAATTCAGGAATTCTGAACTGAGATTCCGAAAAAAACCCAGGAAAATCCAGGAATTCTGACCTGAGATCCCAAAAAACCCCAGGAAAATTCAGGAATTCTGAACTGAAATCCCAAAAAACCCAGGAAAATCCAGGAATTCTGAACTGAAATCCCAAAAAAACCCCGGGAAAATTCAGGAATTTTGAACTGAGATTCCCAAAAAACACCAGGAAAATTCAGGAACTCTGAACTGAGATTCCCCAAAACACCAGGAAAAAAAACCAGGAATTGTGACCTGAGATCCCAAAAAAAACCCGGGAAAATCCAGGAATTCTGAACTGAGATCCCAAAAAACCCAGGAAAAAAACCAGGAATCCTGACCTGAGATCCCAAAATTCCGGGGACAATCGTGGCAGAATTCCCAGATTTCCACTGGAAGGGATTCCCGAGGGAGACTGGGATTAGGGAATTTGGGAAATTTGGGATTTAGGGAATTTGGGAAGGGATTCCTTCGGGATCTCAGCAGGGGCCCCTGGATCCTGACCCCTATTGCAATCCCAACGATCCCAATGATCCCAGAGATCCCCTCGAGGTTGATCCCAATCCCAACGATCCCGATGATGATCCCGATCCAATTCCAATCCCGATCCCAGAGATCCCGATGACCCCGATCCCAATGATCCTGCTGATCCCAATCCCAACGATTGTGATGTTTCACATCCCGATCCCAATGATCTCAATCCCAATCCCAAACCCAATCACGATGATCCCAATCCCGACGCTGATCCTGACGACCCCAATCCCGATCCCAACCCCACAGATCCCGATCCCGACGATGATCCCGACCCCGCTGATCCCAAGGATTCAAATCCCGATGAGTCCAGTCGTGATGATCCCAAATCACGATGACCCCGATCCCAATGACGACCCCAATCCAGATGCTTCCAATCCCCATGATCCTGATCCCCATGATCCCAATGATCCAGATGACGACCCCACGGATCCCAATGATGACCCCGCTGCTGACCCCAATCCCAGCGATGACCCAAATCCAGGTGATCCCAACCCCAAACCCGACATTCAAATCCCAATATTTGTGTTCCAATCCCGATGATCCCGATGACGTCATTGCTGACCCCAATCCCATTGCTGACCCCAATCCAGATGATCCCAACCCCAAAACCGACGTTCAGATCCCGATGACCCAATGTTCATGTTCCAATCCCGCTGATGACCTCACAGATCCCAAAGACCCCGCTGCTGACCCCAATCCCAGCGATGACCCCAAATCCAGATGATCCAATTCCAAACCCGACGTTCAGATCCCGATGACTTGATGACATCATTGCTGACCCCAATCCCACAGGTCCCAATCCCGCAGATCTCAATCCTGATCCCGACCATCCCAATCCAGGTGATCCCAATCCCAAACCCAACGTTCAAATCCCAATGACCCAATGTTCGTGTTCTGATCCCGATGACCTCATTGCTGACCCCAATCCCATTGCTGACCCCAATCCAGATGATCCAATCCCAAACCCGACATTCAGATCCCGATGACCCAATGTTCACATTCCGATCCCGATGATGACCCTATTGCTGACCCCAATCCCATTGCTGACCCCAAATCCAGATGATCCAACCCCAAACCCGATGTTCAAATCCCAATGACCCAATGTTCACGTTCCAATCCTGATGATGACCTCACAGATCCCGATGACCCCGCTGCTGACCCCAATCCCATTGCTGACCCCAATCCAGATGATTCAATCCCAAACCCGACGTTCAGATCCCGATGACCTGATGACATCATTGCTGACCCCAATCCCAGCGATGACCCCAATCCCACAGGTCCCAATCCCGCAGATCTCAATCCTGATCCCGACCATCCCAATCCAGGTGATCCAATCCCAAACCCAACGTTCAGATCCCGATGACCCGATGACATCATTGCTGACCCCAATGCCATTGCTGACCCCAATTCAGATGATCCAATCCCAAACCCGACGTCCAGATCCCGATGACCCGACGTTCGTGTTCCGATCCTGATGATCTCGATGATCCCGCTGATGACCTCACGGATCCCGATGACCCCGTTGCTGACCCCAATCCCAGCGACGACCCCAAATCCAGATGATTCCAACCCCAAACCCGACGTTCAAATCCCGATGTTCGTGTTCCAATCCCGATGATCCCGATGATGACCTCACAGATCCCGATGATGACCTCACAGATCCCGAGGACCCCGTTGCTGACCCCAACCCCATTGCTGACCCCAACCCCAGTGATGACCCCGATCCGGATGATTCCAACCCCAAACCCGACGTTCAAATCCCGATGTTCGTGTTCCAATCCCGATGATCCCAATGATTGACGACCCCGCTGATGACCTCACGGATCCCGATGACCCCGTTGCTGACCCCGACCCCAGCGATGACCCCGATCCCAGTAATGACCCCGATCCGGATGATTCCAACCCCAAACCCGATGTTCAAATCCTGATGTTCGTGTTCCAATCCTGATGATTCTGACGATCCCGATGATGACCTCACAGATCCCGGTGACCCCGCTGCTGACCCCAATCCCAATGATGACCCCGATCCCAGCGATGACCCCAATCCGGATGGTTCCAACCCCAAACCCAACGTTCAAATCCTGAGGTTCGTGTTCCAATCCCGATGATCCCGATGATTGACGATCCCGATGATGACCTCACAGATCCCGATGACCCCGCTGCTGACCCCGACCCCAGCGACGACCCCGATCCAGATGGTCCCAATCCAGGTGATCCCAACCCCGAACCCGACGTTCAAATCCCAATGACTCGATGTTCATGTTCCGATCCCGATGATCCCGACGATCCCAATGATCCCGACGATGACCCTGATGACCCCGTGGCTGACCCCATAGCTGACCCCTCAGCTGACCCCATTGCTGACCCTGATGATGACCCCATAGCTGACCCCGTGGCTGACCCCTTGGCTGACCCAATTGCTGACCCCGATGACCCCACAGCTGACCCCTTGGCTGACCCCTTGGCTGACCCTGTGGGTGACCCCACTGACCCCTTGGCTGACCCCATTGCTGACACAATTGCTGACCCCGATGACCCCATGGCTGACCCCATGGCTGACCCCACTGACCCCTTGGCTGACCCCATTGCTGATCCTGTGGCTGACCCCACAGCTGACCCCTTGGCTGATCCCATTGCTGACCCAATTGCTGACCCCGATGATCCCATGGCTGACCCCATGGCTGACCCCACAGCAGACCCCTTGGCTGACCACACTGACTCCTTGGCTGACCCCACAGCTGACCCTGATGATGACCCCTTGGCTGACCTCTCGTCTGACCCCTCAGCTGACCCCTTTGCTGACCCCGTAGCTGACCCCGATGACCCCACAGCTGACCCCGTGGCTGACCCCTTGGCTGACCCTGATGATGACCCCGTTGGTGACCCCGCTGACCCCGATGACCCCGGGCTGTAGACCAGGAAGTCCCTGCGGCCGCAGTAGCGCTCGGCGAAGGCTCGGCCGTCTGCCGTGGGGTCGGAAAAGGCCAAATCCCGGGAGCTCAGCACGGCCCCGAACACGAACGTGTGCCTGGGGACAGGGACACACCGGGAATGACGGCGGGAATGACAGGGACACACCGGGAATGACGGGGACACACCGGGAATGACGGCGGGAATGACAGGGACACACCGGGAATGACAGGGACACACCGGGAATGACAGGGACACACCGGGAATGACGGCGGGAATGACGGGGACACACCGGGAATGACAGGGACACACCGGGAATGAGGGCGGGAATGACGGGGACACACCGGGAATGATGACAGGGACACACCGGGAATGACGGGGACACACCGGGAATGACGGCGGGAATGACACGGACACACCGGGAATGACGGGGACACACCGGGAATGACGGCGGGAATGACACGGACACACCGGGAATGACGGGGACACACCGGGAATGATGGCGGGAAAACGGGGACACACCGGGAATGACGGCGGGGACACACTGGGAATGACGGCGGGAATGACAGGGACACACCGGGAATGACGGGGACACACCGGGAATGACGGCGGGAATGACAGGGACACACCGGGAATGATGACAGGGACACACCGGGAATGACAGGGACACACCGGGAATGACAGGGACACACCGGGAATGACGGGGACACACCGGGAATGACGGCGGGAATGACACGGACACACCGGGAATGACGGCGGGAAAACGGGGACACACCGGGAATGATGGGGACACACCGGGAATGACGGGGACACACCGGGAATGACGGGGACACACCGGGAATGACGGCGGGAACACGGGGACACACCGGGAATGACAGGGACACACCGGGAATGACGGGGACACACCGGGAATGACGGCGGGAATGACGACAGGGACACACCGGGAATGACGGCGGGGACACGGGGACACACCGGGAATGATGACAGGGACACACCGGGAATGACGGGGACACACCGGGAATGATGGCGGGAATGACGGCGGGAATAATGGGGACACACCGGGAATGACGGCGGGAATGATGAGGGAATGACACGGCATCGCCCGCATCCTCAGCCCAAATCCCAGATTTTCCCTCCCCAAATGCCACTTTTTCTCATCCCAAATCCCACTTTCCCTCCCCAGATCCCACTTTTTACCCCTCCCTAAATCCCACTTTTTACCCCTCCCCAAATCCCACTTTTTACCCCTCCCCAACCCCACATTT
>CM025959.1:111996208-112153450 GCA_014839755.1 Sylvia borin | reverse complement strand
CCTCTGGAATTCCCAAATGCCATTAATCCAACCTGTCCCAATCCTGTGGATTTGACCTGTCCTGATCCCTCTGGAATTCCCAAATCCCATGGATCTGATTTATCCCAATCCCTCTGGAATTCCCAAATCCCATTAATCTGACCTGTCCCAATCCCATGGATCTGATTTATCCCAATCCCTCTGGAATTCCCAAATCCCACAGATCCAACCTGTCCCAATGCCATGGATTCGACCCATGCTGATCCCTCCAGCATTCCCAAATCCCACAGATCCGATCTGTCTTGATCCCTCTGGAATTCCCGAATCCCATGGATCCAACCTGTCCCAATCCCATGGATCCACCTCTCCGGATCCCTCTGGAATTCCCAAATCCCATGGATCTGACCTGTCCTAATCCCATGGATTTGACCCATCCTGATCCCTCCAGCATTCCCAAATCCCACAGATCCAATCTGTCTCCATCCCTCTGGAATTCCCAAATCCCATTAATCCAACCTGTCCCAATCCCATGGATCTGATTTATCCCAATCCCTCTGGAATTCCCAAATCCCATTAACTCAACCTGTCCCAATCCCATGGATCCACCTCTCCGGATCCCTCTGGAATTCCCAAATCCCATGGATCTGATTTATCCCAATCCCTCCGGAATTCCCAAATCTCACCTCATCCCATGGATCCCACCTCCAGGACAATCCCACGGGAGTCAATATCCCAAAAAAACCCCACCTCAAAATCCTGGAATTCCCCGTTGGCCTGGAGTCCTCCCCTTCCATTCCAAATCCTCGGGATGCGGGAAAAATTCGGGATCATTTCATTCCGTCGGGATTTTTTTGGGGGGTGGATGTCGAGGCGGGAAAAAGGAACAGGGAAAAGGAGGAAAACTCCTTAAAAATCCCATCCTGAGGAGCCCAAATGGACGGAATTCCCACAAATCCTGCGGGGCCGGGAACTGGGGCAGTTTCATCCCAACCCCCAAATCGTTGGAATTCCACCCCAATCCCAAAATTTTAGGAATTTCACCCCATCCCCGAAATTGTAGGAGTTTCACCCCAATTGTGGGAATTTCCCCCCAATCCCAAAATTTTAGGAATTTCACCCAACCCCAAAATTGTAGGATTTTTACTCCAGTTGTAGGAATTTCACCCCAATTGTGGGAATTTCACCCCAATTCCCAAAACTGTTGGAATTTCTCCCCAACCCACAAAATTGTAGGAATTTCACTCCAATCCCAAAACTGTTGGAATTTCACCCAACCCCAAAATTGTAGGATTTTTACTCCAGTTGTAGGAATTTCACCCCAATTGTGGGAATTTCCTCCCAACTCCAAAATTTTAGGAAATTCGCCCCAATCCCAAAATTTTAGGAATTTCACCCCATCCCCAAAATCGTTGGAATTTCACCCCAATTGTGGGAATTTCCTCCCAACCCCAAAATTTTAGGAAATTCGCCCCAACCCCAAAATTGTAGGAATTTCACTCCAATCCCAAAACTGTTGGAATTTCACCCAACCCACAAAATTGTAGGATTTTTACTCCAGTTGTAGGAATTTCACCCCGATTGTGGGAATTTCCTCCCAACCCCAAAATTGTAGGAAATTCGCCCCCATCCCAAAATTTTAGGAATTTCACCCCATCCCCAAAATCGTTGGAATTTCCCCCAATTGTGGGAATTTCACTCCAATCCCAAAACTGTTGGAATTTCACCCAACCCACAAAATTGTGGGATTTTTACTCCAGTTGTAGGAATTTCACCCCAATTGTGGGAATTTCCTCCCAACCCCAAAATTGTAGGAATTCCACCCCAATCCCAAAATAATCGGAATTTTACTCCAATTGTAGGAAATCCGCCCCAATCCCAAAATTTTAGGAATTTCACCCCAATCCCAAAAAACACTCCGAGTGTTGGAATTCCACCCAAATCCCAAAAATTAGTGGGATTTTATTCCACTTGTAGGATTTTCACCCACATTGTGGGAATCTCACCCCAATCTCCGGAAATTTTAGGAATTTCACTCCAGTTGAAGGAAATTCACCCCAAATCCCAAATTTTAGCCGTTTCACCCCAACCCCAAAATCGTAGGAATTCCACCCCAATCCCAAAACTGTAGGATTTTCACCCCACCCCAAAATTGTAGGAATTTCACTCCTAATTGTGGGAATTTTGTCCCAATCCCAAAATTGTAGGAATTCCACCCCAACCCCAAAACTTCGGGAATTCCGCCCCAGTCCCGAAATCGTAGGAATTCCACTCCAGTTGTAGGAATTCCACCCCAATCCCAAAAACTTTGGGAATTCCCCAACTCCCAAATTGTAGGAATTTCACCCCAATTATGGGAATTTTCCCCCCAACCCCAAAATTTTCGGGATTTCACTCCAATCCCAAAACTGTAGGATTTTCACTGCAATTGCAGGAGTTTCACCCCCAATCCCAAAAATTGTAGGAATTTCACTCCCGTCCCAAAACTGAAGAAATTTTGCCCCAATCCCCAAAATTGTAGGAATTCCACCCCAAATGTAGGAATTCCACCCCAATCCCAAAAACTTTGGGAATTCCGCCCCCAACCCCCAAACCGCAGGAATTTCACCCCGATCGTATCCCAAATTTCCCGCTGTTTTCCCTATGGAAAAAAAAAACCCGTCGCTGAACCCAAAAAATTCCCATTTTCCTCCAAAACCCTAAAAATCCCTTTTTTTAATCCCTTTTTTCCCCCTTTCGCTCCCGTTTTTTCTCTTCTCCTCAAATCCCGGATTATTTTTTATTCCTCCCTCCCTCAAAACGAAAAAAATTCCCATTTTTTTCCCCCTAAATCCGTGGAATTCCCCGTGGGATTTTTTTTTGGGGGACAACGGGGACGAGTCGCAATCAGGTCGTAGAAACCGTAAATCGATTTATTTTTTTTCCTTTCGATCCTTTTTTTTTTTTTTAGTTTTTGAGTTTGGTTTTGTATTTTTTTTGTGTGTTTTGGTTTTTTTTTTTTTGTATTTTGTATTTGTATTTTTTTTTTGGCTATGTACAAGTTTGAATGGAGAAATCGCGGCAGGAAAAAAAAAAAACCCCGACAAAAACCAAAAAACAACCCCAAAAAATACAATTTAAAACCGACGGCGGCGACAAAATTTTGGGATTTTTCCCGGATTTTTTTTTTTTGTTTTTTTTTTCTCCTCCCCAACCGTGGAATTTTTTTTATTATTTTTTGGGAATTTTGGTGTTTAACGGGTTTGGGATTTTGGGGGATTTTGGGGGGTTTTTTTGGGATCAGTCAAGAAGGAGGGAATGGAGGGATTTATTTGGGGTTTTTTTCCTCTTGGGGGGGAAAAAAAATAATAAAAAGTGGGAAAATCCAATTTTTTTTTTTTTTTTGGGGGGAAATGTCTTTTATTTGGGAAATCCCGCTTGGATTTTTGGGAAATCTCACTTTTTTGGGAGGAAATCCCACTTTTTTTCTTTGGAAAATCCGGGGTTTTTTTGGGGGGAAATCCCACTTTCGTTTTGGAAAAAATCTTTAATTTTTGGAAAATTCACTTTTCTTTGGAAAATCCCTTTTTTTTTTTGGGAAATCCCAATTTTTTCTTTGGGAAATCCCTTTTATTTTTGGGAAATCCCTTTTTTGGGGGGAATCTCCCCTTTTTTTTTGGAAATCCCAATTTTTTCTTTGGGAAATCCCTTTTATTTTTGGGAAATCCCTTTTTTGGGGGGAATCTCCCCCTTTTTTTGGGGAAATCCCACTTTTTCTTTGGGAAATCCCTTTTATTTTTGGAAAATTCACCTTTCTTGGGAAAATCCCTTTTTTTTTTGGAAAATCCCACTCTTTTGGGGGAAAATCCCACTTTTTCTGGGAAGGGGAAATCCCAATTTTTTGGGGGGTGGATTTGGGAGCGAAGGAATCGAAAGCAACCCGAAGGTTCCGAAATTCCGAGGGAAAAGGCGGGACCAAAACTATTAAAATAAAATAAAATAAAAAATAAAATAAAAAATAAAATAAATAAAATAAAAATAGAATAGAATAGAATAGAATAGAATAAAATAGAATAGAATAAAATAAAATAAAATAAAATAAAATAAAATAAAATAAAATGGGAGGAATTAAACCCAACGAAAATTTCCAGAATTTCTGAGAGATTTTGGGGCTGAGACCCCCCTGAAATTGGGGAATCGCATCAAATCCTGCGGGAAAACCAAAAAATCCCAGGAAATTCTCTGGGAATTCAGAGCCCAAAAAAACCCCACCCCAAAACCCAACCAAAAATCTCAATTTTTCCGGCCAAAATTCCCGTTTTTTGCCCCGATTTCGCGTCGTTTCGGCGCCGTTCCTCGCGCGGGTCCCTCCGGAATTCCTCGGCTCCGGGAGGGGAAAAGGTGGAATTTTTGAGCAAAGAGAGAAATGATTTTATTATTATTTGTTTTTTTGGAGTCTGAAGCGCTTTGGGTCCGGCAGAGAGAGGGAGAGAGCACGGAGCAGGAGCAGGAATTTAATTGGGCCTGTGCCGGGCTGGGAGGCGGTGCCGGAACGCTACAAAACAGATACAAAGGGAAATGGGGAAAAGAAAGGCAGGGAAATGAAATAAATTAAATGAAATGAAATTAAATTAGATGGGGAAAAGAATGGGAGGAAAAAGGGGGAAAAATAGAAGTAAAATGGGGAAAAGAAAGGGAGCGAAAATTAAATTATATTAAATTAAATTAAATTAAATTAAATTAGATGGGGGAAAGAAAGGGAGGGAAAAAGAAATTAAATTAAATGAAATGGGGGAAAGAAAAGGAGGGAAAAAGAAATTAAATTAAATTAAATTAAATTAAATTAAATGAGGAAAAAAATGGGAGGAAAAAGGGGGAAAAATAGAAGTAAAATGGGGAGAAGAAAGGGAGGGAAAAATAAATTAAATTAAATTAAATGAGGAAGAGAATGGGAGGAAGAAGGGGGAAAAATAGAAATAAAATGGGGGAAAGAAAGGGAGGGAAAAAGAAATTAAATTAAATTAAATTAAATTAAATTAAATTAAATTAAATGGGGAAAAGAAAAGGAGGAAAAAGGGGGAAAAATAGAAGTAAAATGGGGAAAAGAAAGGGAGGGAAAAAATGAATTAAATTAAATTAAATTAAATTAGATGGGGAAAAGAAAGGGAGGAAAATTAAATTAAATTAAATTAAATTAAATTAAATTAAATGAGGAAAAAAATGGGAGGAAAAAGGGGGAAAAATAGAAGTAAAATGGGGAAAAGAAAGGGAGGGAAAAAGAAATTAAATAAATTAAATTAAATTAAATGGGGAAAAGAAATGGAGGAAAAACAAAATAAATGAAATTAAATGGGGAAGAGAATGGGAGGAAGAAGGGGGAAAAAATAGAAATAAAATGGGGGAAAGAAAGGGAAAAATAAATTAAATGAAATGGGGGAAAGAAAAGGAGGAAAAATGAAATAAATTAAATGAAATGGAGAAAAGAAAGGGAGAAGGAAAATTAAATTAAATGAAATTAAATTAAATTAAATGGGGAAAAGAAAAGGAGGAAAAAGGGGGAAAAATAGAAGTAAAATGGGGAAAAGAAAGGGAGGGGAAAAAATAAATTAAATTAAATGGGGGAAAGAAAGGGAGGGAAAAAGAAATTAAATTAAATGAAATGGGGAAAAAATGGGAGGAAAAAGGGGGAAAAATAGAAGTAAAATGGGGAAAAGAAAGGGAGGGAAAATTAAATTAAATTAAATTAAATGGGGGAAAGAAAGGGAGGAAAAATAAAATAAATGAAATTAAATGGGGAAAAGAAAGGGAGGGAAAATTAAATTAAATTAAAATAAATTAAATTAAATGAAATGGGGAAAAGAAAGGGGAGGGAAAAATAAATTAAATTAAATGGGGAAATGAAAGGGAGGAAAAAAGGGGAGAAAATAGAAATAAAATGGGGAAAAGAAAGGGAGGGAAAATTAAATTAAATTAAATTAAATTAAATTAAATGGGGAAAAGAAATGGAGGAAAAATAAATTAAATTAAATTAAATGGGAAAAGAAAGGGAGGAAAAGGGGGGAAATAGAAATAAAATGGGGAAAAGAAAGGGAGGGAAAAAGAAATTAAATTAAATTAAATTAAATTAAATTAAGTGGGGAAAAGAAAAGGAGGAAAAAGGGGAAAAAATAGAAATAAAATGGGGAAAGAAAGGGAGGGAAAAAATGAAATAAATTAAATGAAATTAGATGGGGAAAAGAAAGGGAGGAAAATTAAATTAAATTAAATTAAATTAAATTAAATTAAATTAAATGAGGGAAAAAATGGGAAGAAAAAGGGGAAAAATAGAAGTAAAATGGGGAAAAGAAAGGGAGGGAAAATTAAATTAAATTAAATTAAATTAAATTAAATTAAATGGGGGAAAGAAATGGAGGAAAAATAAATTAAATTAAATTAAATGGGGAAAAGAAAGGGAGGAAAAGGGGGGAAATAGAAATAAAATGGGGAAAAGAAAGGGAGGGAAAAAGAAATTAAATGAAATGAAATTAAATTAAATGGGGAAAAGAATGGGAGGGAAAAATAAATGAAATTAAATGAAATGGGGAAAGGAAAGGGAGAAAAATAAATTAAATTAAATTAAATGGGGAAAAGAATGGGAGGGAAAAGGGGGAAAAATAGAAATAAAATGGGGAAAAGAAAGGGAAGGGAAAAGAAATGAAATGAAATGAAATGAAATGAAATGAAATGAAATGAGGAAAAGAAAGGATTAAATTAAATTAAATTAAATGAGGAAAAAAATGGGAGGAAAAAGGGGGAAAAATAGAAGTAAAATGGGGAAAAGAAAGAGAGAAAAATAAATTAAATTAAATTAAATGGGGAAAAGAAAGGGAGGAAAAGGGGGAAAATAGAAATAAAATGGGGAAAAGAAAGGGAGGGAAAAAATGAAATAAATTAAATTAAATTAAATTAAATGGGGAAAAGAAATGGAGGAAAAATAAATTAAATTAAATTAAATGGGGAAAGGAAAGGGAGGAAAAAGGGGGAAAATAGAAATAAAATGGGAAAAAGAAAGGGAGGGAAAAATAAATGAAATTAAATGAAATTAAATGAAATTAAATGAAATAGGGAAAAGAAAGGGAGGGAAATTAAATTAAATTAAATTAAATTAAATTAAATTAAATGGGGAAAAGAAAGGGAGGGAAAATAAATGAAATTAAATGGAATGGGGAAAAGAAAGGGAGGGAAAAATGAATTAAATTAAATTAAATTAAATGGGGAAAAGAAAGGGGAGGGGGAAATGAAATAAATTAAAAGAAATGGGGGAAAGAAAGGGAGAAAAATAAATTAAATTAAATTAAATTAAATGGGGAAAAGAAAAGGAGGAAAAAGGGGAGAAAATAGAAATAAAATGGGGAAAAAAAGGGAGGGAAACAATGAAATAAATTAAATTAAATTAAATTAAATTAAATTAAATTAAATGGGGAAAAAAGGAGGGAAAAGGGGGAGAAAATAGAAGTAAAATGGGTAATAGAAAGGGAGGAAAATTAAATTAAATTAAATTAAATTAAATTAAATTAAATTAAATTAAATGGGGGAAGGAAAATAAAATAAATTAAATGGAATGGGGAAAAGAAAGGGAGGGAAAAGGGGAAAAAATAGAAATAAAATGGGGAAAAGAAAGAAAGGAAAAATAAATTAAATTAAATTAAATTAAATTAAATGGGGAAAAGAAAGGGAGGAAAAATGAAATAAATTAAATGAAATGGGGAAAAGAAAGGGAGGAAAATTAAATTAAATTAAATTAAATTAAATTAAATTAAATAGGGAAAAGAAAGGGAGGGAAAAAGAAATGAAATGAAATGAAATGAAATGAAATGAAATGAAATGAAATGGGGAAAGAAAGGGAGGAAAAAGAAATTAAATTAAATTAAATTAAATTAAATGGGGAAAAGAAAAGGAGGAAAAAGGGGGAAAAATAGAAATAAAATGGGGAAAAGAAAGGGAGGGAAAATTAAATTAAATTAAATTAAATTAAATTAAATTAAATGGGGAAAAGAAAAGGAGGGAAAAAGGGGAGAAAATAGAAATAAAATGGGGGAAAAAAGGGAGGGAAAAAATGAAATAAATTAAATTAAATGAAATTAAATGGGGAAAAGAAATGGAGGAAAAATAAATAAAATTAAATGGGAAAAAGAAAGGGATGAAAAATAAAATAAATGAAATAAAATGAAATGGGGGAAAGAAAGGGAGGGAAAAATGAAATAAATTAAATTAAGTGGGGAAAAGAAAGGGAGGAAAAAATTAAAAAATACAAAATAATATAGGGAAAAGAAAGGGAGGAAAAAAGGGAAAAAATAGAAATAAAATGGGGAAAGAAAAGGAGAAAAATTAAATAAAATGGGGAAAAGAAAAGGAAGAAAAATGAAATAAATTAAATTAAATGAGGAAAAGAAAGGGAGGGAAATAAATTAAATTAAATTAAATTAAATTAAATGGGGAAAAGAAAGGGAGGAAAAAACCCAAAATAAAATAAAATAAAGAAAAGGGAAAAAAAATTTTAAAATACAAAAAAAAAAAAAAAAGAGGAAAAAAAGGAGGAGAAAAAAAGGAAAATTTAGGGAAAAAAATTTAAAAAGAGGAAATTAAAAAAAAAAAAAAAAAAGAAAAAAGAAAAAAGAAAAAAAGGGGAAATAAAGAGGAAAAAAATTTGAAAAAAGAAGGGAAAAAAAAAACAACCCCAACCCCAAAGCGGCTGAGCCGAGAGCGGGAAATCGAAAAGGGGGGAAAAAAAGGAAAAATCCAAATTAAAAATTAAAAATAAAAATAAAATGGGAAAAAACCTCCGAAAAAATCCTCCCCCAAATGGAGATTTGGGCCGAGGGGCGGCGCAGAATTCCCGGAATTCCCCCCGAAATTCCTGAAATCCCCCGAAATTCCTGAAATTCCCCAAAATTCCCCAAAAAATTCCTGAAATTCCCCAAAATTCCTGAAATCCCCCAAAATTCCCCAAATTCCTGAAATAATTCCCAAATGAACTTCTCAATTCAAGAATTGGTGATTTTTTTTAATTGGCTTTAATTCAAATTGATTTTCTTTTGATTTCTTTGAATTTTTTTAATCGATGTTTTTAATTTCAATTTTGATTTTAATTTTAATTTTATCTCAATTTTCTTTTTTAAATGGTTTTTAAAAGTGACTTTAAATATTTAAACTCGGGGTGTTTTTTTTTAACTTTTTAAAAATGATTTGGCTCCATCTTGGGAATAAAACTGAATATTTTTTAATTCCTTTTAAATAGTTCGGAAATTTACTCTTTTATTTCTTTGGAATCTTTTTTAATTTTTTTTTATTATTATTCCTTTTAGATACATCTGAAATTCAATTTTATTTTTTTTATTCCTTTAAATGATTTTTAAATTTTCTTTTTTTTTACCCTTTAAAAATATTTGTGTTTTTCAATTTTTAAACGTTTCTGAGTTTTTAAATTTTTAAATGTTTTTGTATTTTAATTTTTTAAATTTTTTTTTAATTTTATTCTTTCCTCCTTTTCAACATTTTTGAAGCTTTTTTCTTTGTCCCTTTGAAAATATTTTTGGCATTCGGCTTTTACCTCTTCACACTCTTCTAAAATCTTTTAAAATCCTTAATAAAATTAGATTTTTTTAATCCTTTTAAATATATTTTTTAAAATTTCTTTTAAATATTTTTCATTTCTCTTTAATCCTCTTGAAATTATTCTATTGGCACATATCGAAACTTGATTTTTTTATTTCCTTTATTTTCTTCTTTATTTAAGATTATTTCTTAAAATTCTACTTTTAAACCTCTGAGTTTGAAACCCTTTTTAATTTGATGGAAATTTAAAAAATAAAAACCCAAAACTTAATTTTTTTTTAAACATTTCCCTTATTTATTTGGGGAATTTTTTTATTATTTTTTTAAACGATTTATTTAGGGAGGGAGAAGAACCAAACCCTGCAGCCCCTCGTGCCTGGCCGGGGGGACCCCAGAGTGACCCCAAGGTGACCCCAGAGTGACCCCAGAGTGACCCCACTGTGACCCCAGAGTGACCCCAGAGTGACCCCAAAGGTGACCTCAGTGTGACCTCAGTGTGACCTCAGTGTGACGCCAAAGGTGACCCCCCAAAGGTGACCTCAGTGTGACCCCAAAGGTGACCTCAAATGTGGCCCCAAAGGTGACCCCAAATGTGGCCCCAAGGGTGGTCCCAAAGGTGACCCCAAAGGTGACCCCAGGGTGACCCCAAAGGTGACCTCAGTGTGACCCCGAAGGTGACCTCTAAGGTGGCCTCAAAGGTGACCCCAAAGGTGACCCCCAAAGGTGACCTCAGTGTGACCCCAGAGTGACCCCAAAGGTGACCTCAGTGTGACCCCAAAGGTGACCCCCAAATGTGACCTCAGTGTGACCCCAAAGGTGACCTCTAAGGTGGCCCCAAATGTGGCCCCAAAGGTGACCTCAGTGTGGCCCCAAGGGTGACCCCAAATGTGGCCCCAAATGTGGCCCCAAATGTGGCCCCAAGGGTGACCCCAAATGTGGCCCCAAATGTGGCCTCAAAGGTGACCCCAAATGTGACCCCAAATGTGGCCCCAAATGTGGCCCCAAATGTGGCCCCAAATGTGGCCCCAAATGTGGCCCCAAATGTGGCCCCAAGGGTGACCCCAAATGTGGCCTCAAAGGTGACCCCAAAGGTGACCCCCAAATGTGGCCCCAATGTGGCCCCAAAGGTGGCCCCAAATGTGGCCTCAAAGGTGACCCCAAATGTGGCCCCAAATGTGGCCCCAAAGGTGACCCCAAATGTGGCCCCAAATGTGGCCTCAAAGGTGACCCCAAATGTGGCCCCAAATGTGGCCCCAAATGTGGCCCCAAATGTGACCTCAAAGGTGACCCCAGTGTGGCCCCAAGGGTGACCCCAAATGTGGCCTCAAAGGTGACCCCAAAGGTGACCCCCAAATGTGGCCCCAATGTGGCCCCAAAGGTGGCCCCAAATGTGGCCCCAAATGTGGCCCCAAATGTGGCCTCAAAGGTGACCTCAAATGTGGCCCCAAATGTGGCCCCAAATGTGGCCCCAAAGGTGACCCCAAATGTGGCCCCAAATGTGGCCCCAAAGGTGACCCCAAATGTGGCCCCAAATGTGGCCCCAAAGGTGACCCCAAATGTGGCCCCAAATGTGACCCCAAAGGTGACCCCAAATGTAGCCTCAAAGGTGGCCCCAAAGGTGACCCCAAAGGTGACCCTGAGGGTGACCCTAAGGGTGATCCTGAGGGTGACCCCAAAGGTGACCCTGTGGGCAGCCTTGAAGCTGTCTCCAAAGGTGACCCCAAAGGTGACCCCGAAGGTGACCCTGAGGGCAACCTTGAAGATGACCCAAAGGTGACGTCAAAGGTGACCTCAAAGGTGTCTTTAAAGGTGACCCTGAAGATGACCTTGAAGGTGCCCCCAAAGGTGACCCCAAGGGCGACCCCAAAGATGACCCTAGAGGTGACCTCCAAGACGCACAGGTCTCCCCACAGGTGTCCCCAGAGGTGTCCCCAGAGGTGTCCCCACAGGTGTCCCCAGAGGTGTCCCCAGAGGTGTCCCAGAGGTGTCCCAGAGGTGTCCCAGAGGTGTCCCCACAGGTGTCCCCAGAGGTGTCCCAGAGGTGTCCCCAGAGGTGTCCCCAGAGGTGTCCCCTCGCGGTGTCCCTGCCGGTCGCTGTCCCGGTCGTTCCCGAGCCGTTTGCCGAACGGTTTCTCCTGGTGATGGCCCCGTGGTGGTGGGATGGCACCCATGGGATGTGGCGGGCGGGGGTGACCCCAGTGACCCTGGTGACCCTGGTGACCCTGGTGACCCTGGTGACCCCGGTGACTGTGGTAGCCCCGGTGACCCCCGTGGCCACGGTGACACCAGTAGCACCGGCAGCCCTGGTGGCTCCAGTGACCCCGGTGACCCCGGTGGCCCCAGTGACCCCAGTGGCCTCAGTGACCCCGGTGGCCCCAGTGACCCTGGTGACTCCAGAAGCTCTGGTGGCCTCAGTGACCCCAGCAGCCCCAGTGACCCTGGTGACCCCAGTGGCCCCGGTGACCCCGGCGGCCCTGGTGGCCCCAGTGACCCTGGTGACCCCAGTGGCCCTGGTGACCCTGGTAACCCCAGTGGTCCTGGTGACCCCAGGAGCTCTGGTGACCCTGGTGACCCCAGTGACCCCAGCAGCTCTGGTGACCCCAGTGGCCCCGGTAGCCCCGGTGACCCCGGCAGCCCCGGTGACCCCGGTAGCCCCGGTGACCCCGGCGGCCCCGGTGTGGCCGGCGCGGTGCCGGTCAGATCTCGTTGTCACGGCCGGCGCCGGGCGCGGGGCCGTACTCACTGGAGCGCGGCGCCATGCCCAGGTACTGCTTCAGGAACTCGCTAAACCTCTTCTGGTTGTTCCACTTGCGCGCCGACTTCCTCACCCCGATGAAGCCCCCGTACCTCTTCTGCACGCCCTTGGCCGCCCGGCCCTCCCCGGGCCGCCGCGAAATGTCCTGCTCCTCGTCGTTGTCGTCGTCGTCGTCGTCGCCGTCGCGGTGGCGGCGGGGCTGCGGCGGTGGCACGGGCCAGGCGCGGGCGCTGAGGTGACGCGGGCGAGGGGCAGAGCGGCTGGCGGCGGCGCACAGCTCCCAGGTGGCCCTGGGGACAGCCTGGCCCTCGCACTCCAGGACGCAGATCTGTCACGGGGGGGACAGGGGACAGCGGAGGGGATGGCGTCAGGGGTGGCATGGGGACAGTGGGGACAGCATCGGGGATATCGTACGGGACATTGTCAGGGACATGGTCACGGACAGCAGCAGGGACATGGTCAGGGGACATCGTCAGGGATGGCACTGGGGACAGTGGGGATAGCATCGGGGACATCGTCAGGGACATTTTCAGGGACAGCAGCAGGGACAGTGGGGACAGCATCAGGGACATCATCATCAGGGACATGGTCAGGGGACATCGTCAGGGATGGCATTGGGGACAGTGGGGACAGCATCGGGGACAGTGGGGACAGCACTGGGGATATTGTCAGGGACATCGTCATCAGGGACATTGTCAGGGACATCATCAGGGACAGCAGCAGGGACATCGTCAGGGACATCAGGGGACATCATCAGGGACATCATCAGAGACATCAGAGACAGCAGGGACATCGTCAGGGACATGGTCAGGGGACATCGTCAGGGACATCATCATCAGGGACATTGTCAGGGATGGCATAGGGGACAGTGGGGACAGCATCAGGGACATTGTCAGGGACATGGTCAGGGGACATCGTCAGGGATGGCATTGGGGACAGTGGGGACAGCATTGGGGACAGTGGGGATAGCACCAGGGATATTGTCAGGGACATTGTCAGGGACAGCATCAGGGACATGGTCAGAGACATCGTCATCAGGGACATTGTCAGGGACGGCATCGGGGACAGTGGAGACAACATTGGGGACATCATCAGGGACATTGTCAGGGACATTGTCAGGGACATTGTCAGGGACAGCAGCAGGGACATTGTCAGGGACAGCAGCAGGGACATGGTCAGGGACATTGTCAGGGACAATGGTCAGGGACAGTGGGGACAGCATCAGGGACAGTGGGGACAGCATCGGGGACATCGTCAGGGGACATCATCAGGGACAGCAGCAGGGACAGTATCAGGGGCATCATCAGGGATATCATCAGGGACATTGTCAATCAGGGACGTCATCAGGGACAGCATCGGGGACAGTGGGGACAGCATCGGGTCATCATCAGGGACATCGTCATCAGGGACATTGTCAGGGACATCGTCAGGGACAGCAGCAGGGACATCGTCAGGGACATCAGGGGACATCATCAGGGACATCATCAGAGACATCAGAGACAGCAGGGACATCATCAGGGACATGGTCAGGGACAGTGGGGACAGCATCAGGGACAGTGGGAACAGCATTGAGGACATCGTCAGGGGACAACAGCAGAGACAGTATCAGGGGCATCATCAGGGACATCATCAGGGACATTGTCAATCAGGGACGTCATCAGGGACATTGTCAATCAGGGACGTCATCAGGGACAGCATCGGGGACAGTGGGGACAGCATCGGGTCATCGTCAGGGACATCGTCATCAGGGACATCGTCAGGGACATCAGGGACAGCATCAGGGACATCGTCAGGGACATCATCAGAGACATCAGAGACAGCAGGGACATCATCAGGGACAGCAGGGACATCATCAGAGACATCGTCAGGGACATTGTCATCAGGGACATCGTCAGGGACAGCATCAGGGACAGTGGGGACAGCATCGGGGACATCATCAGGAACAGCATCAGAGACAGCATCGGGGACATCATCTGGGACATCGTCAGCGACATCATCAAAGACATCAGGGGCAGTGGGGACACCATCAGGGACACCACCAGGAGATGGCTTGGCCAGGACCTCCACGGTGGCACGGTTGGGTTGGGAGGGGTGACCACGGCACCATGACATCCCGGCGTTCCTGCTCCTGGAATGGGGACAGCAGCTCCTCAGCGCTGCCCTGGCCCCGTCCTCAGCTCCCTGGGGACTGAGGGTGGTGGAGATGGTCCTCAGCGCTCTCCTGGCCCTGGAGGTGTCTCCTCCATGACCCTGTCCTGACCTCCCTGGAGATGTCTCCTCCCTGTCCCCATCCTGAGCTCCCTGGGGACTGAGGGTGGTGAAGATGCTCCTCAGTGCTCTCCTGACCCTGGAGGTGTCTCATCCCTGTCCCTGTCCTGAGCTCCCTGGGGACTGAGGGTGGTGGAGATGCTCGGGGTCACTCTCCTGTCCCCATCCTGCTCTCCCAGAGGTCTCAGGGTGGTGGAGATGCTCGGGGTCACTCTCCTGTCCCCATCCTGCTCTCCCAGGGGTCTCAGGGTGGTGGAGATGCTCGGGGTCACTCTCCTGTCCCCATCCTGAGCTCCCAGAGGTCTCAGGGTGGTGGAGATGCTCAGGGTCGCTCTCCTGTCCCCATCCTGAGCTCCCAGACCACTGAAGGTGGTGGAGATGCTCGGGGTCACTCTCCAGCCCGTCTCCCTCCGTTGGCCTTTGCTGGGAGCTGCAGGGATCACGAACTCCACACTGAATTCCACTGCGAGCTCCGAGCTCTGCTGGGGCCTTCCACCCAAACGGGGAGGTGTGAGGGATAGAGGTGGGACGGGATGGTGGAGGTGGGATGGTGGGATGGGATGGGATGGTGGGATGGGATGGTGGGATGGGATGGTGGGATGGGATGGAGGAGGTGGGACAGGATGGAGGTGGGATGGGATGGTGGGATGGGATGGTGGGATGGGATGGCGGCGGTGGGATGGGATGGAGGAGGTGAGATGGTGGGATGGGACGGGATGGTGGGATGGGATGGGATGGGATGGTGGGATGGGATGGTGGGATGGGATGGAGGAGGTGGGATGGGATGGAGGAGGTGGGATGGGATGGAGGAGGTGGGATGGGATGTTGGAGCTGGAACAGGATATTGGGAGGTGGGACAGGATGGAGGTGAGAGGACAGTGCAGGTGGGACAGGATGGAGGTGGGATGGGACGGGATGGAGGTGGGACAGGGTGTTGGAGATGTGACAGCACACTGTGAGGTGTGACAGGACACTGTGAGGTGTCCCCAAACCCAAACCTGACCCTGCTGTGGGGTTTTGGTGTCATTGTCCCCAAACCTGACCCTGCTGTGGGGTTTTGGTGTCATTGTCCCCAAACCTGACCCTGCTGTGGGGTTTTGGTGTCATTGTCCCCAAACCTGACCCTGCTGTGGGGTTTTGGTGTCACCAAACCCAAACCTGACCCTGCTGTGGGGTTTTGGTGTCCCCAAACCTGACCCTGCTGTGGGGTTTTGGGGTCACCTCGTGGCCACCAGACCTGGGCAGGACCTCTCCCCACTGTCCCCAAGGCCACCAGGGAGGTGCCACCACCCAGGGCGTGGTCACTCGGGGCTCTGTCACTGCTCTGACAAAACCTAAAAAAGGGGGAATTGTCCCCAAAGGAGGCGGTGACGAGGGGTTTGGAGGGCGAGGTCGTGTCCCTGTCCCTGTCCCTGTCCCTGTCCCTGTCCTGTCCCTGTCCTTGTCCCTGTCCCTGTCCCTGTCCCTGTCCTGTCCCTGTCCCTGTCCTTCCCTGTCCCCGGTGACTCCGGGGTCTCCTGTGCCCTGGAGCTGGTGGGAATTGCTCAGACGTGGCTTTGGGGGACGGTGGGAGGTGGCCCCAAATCCCACCACGAGGTTTTTTCCACCCCAAATGAGACCCCAAATCCCACCAGGAGCCTCAGGAGACCCCAAATCGCACCAGAAGGCTTCTTCTGGCCCAAACCAAACCTTGGGAGACCCCAAATCCCATCACGAGGCTTCTTCTGGCCCAAACAAGACCCCAAATCCCACCAGGACCCTCAAGGGACCCCAAACACCACCAGGAGGCTCAGGAGACCCCAAATCCCACCACGAGGCTTCTTCCATCCCAAAAAGGACCTCAGGAGACCCCAAATCCCACTAGGAGCTTCAGGAGACTCCAAATCCCATCACGAGGCTTCTTCCATCTCAAATGAGACCCCAAATGCCACTATGAGCCTTGGGACACCCCAAACCCCACCAGGAGGCTCAGGAGACCCCAAACCCCGTCCCAAGCTGCTCTGGCTTTGGGGCAGGACCTGCCACAGGGGTCCCACCCCGGTTCTGGTGCCTTCAAACACAAACATTTTGGGGACCGAAGCGGGCTGGTGTCACCCCAAACCTTGGTGACCTCCTTGGTGACACCTCAAACCTTGGTGGCACCCCAAACCCCGGTGGCCCCTTTGGTGACACCCCAAACCTCGGTGACCTCCTTGGTGTCACCCCAAACCCCGGTGGCCCATTTGGTGGCACCACAAACCTCGGTGACCCCTTTGGTGTCACCCCAAACCTCGGTGACCCCTTTGGTGACACCCCAAACCCCGGTGGCCCCTTTGGTGACACCCCAAACCCCGGTGGCCCCTTTGGTGACACCCCAAACCTCGGTGACCCCTTTGGTGACACCCCAAACCCCAGTGGCTCATTTGGTGGCACCCCAAACCTCGGTGTCCCATTTGGTGACACCCCAAACCTCGGTGATCCCTTTGGTGACACCCCAAACCCCGGTGACCCCTTTGGTGACACCCCAAACCCCAGTGGCTCATTTGGTGGCACCACAAACCCCAGTGGCTCATTTGGTGTCACCCCAAACCTCGGTGACCCATTTGGTGACACCCCAAACCTTGGTGACCTCCTTGGTGACACCCCAAACCTCGGTGACCCCCTTGGCGTCACCCCAAACCCTGGTGACCTCCTTGGTGTCACCCCAAACCCCAGTGACCCCCTTGGTGTCACCCCAAACCCTGGTGGCCCATTTGGTGGCACCGAGGCGTCTCCTGGAAGTTTCCGGTTCTTCCTGGGGTTCTTTGGGGTTCTTTTGGGATATTTCCCAACCCTCGGGGCTTCGGGAACGGGATTTATTAAATCCCGCTGGGATTTATGATCCCAAATAATGGGGGACGTGGCCGCGGGGAAGAGAAAGGATTTAGGGGATCAGAAAAAACCCCAAAATTCCGTTTCCGCGGCTCTGCCCGTCCCCGGTGGGACACACCCGGAGACCTGCAGGAGCTGTGGGTTCAGCCCACCCTGCCGGTGATCCCGGAGGGATTTGGGGGATCCTGAGGGGATTTGGGGGATCCTGAGGGGATTTGGGGGGATCCTGAGGGGATTTGGGGTTGGGATGGGAGAGGGAAGACGGGGATGTTTAGGGTCTTGGGATTGTCCTGGTTTGGGGGTTTCACCCTGAACTGGGATCTTCACCCGAATTTGGGGTTTTCATCCTGATTTGAGATCCTCACCCTGAACTGGAGGATCTTCTCCCTGAAATGGGATCTTCCCCCTGAACTGGGATCTTCACCCGGAACTGGGATCTTCCCCCTGATTTGAGATCCTCACCCTGATTTGGGATCTTCTCCCTGATTTGGGATCTTCACCTGGATTTGGGATCCTCTCCCTGAACTGGGATCCTCACCCTGATTTGGGACCATCGTGATTTGGGGTTTTCACCCTGATTTGGGATCTTCTCCCTGATTTGGGATCTTCACCCTGATTTGGGACCATCCTGATTTTGGGTTTTCATCCTGATTTGGGATCCTCACCTGGATTTGGGATCCTCGCCTGGATTTGGGATCTTCTCCCTGATTTGGGATCCTCTCCCCGATTTGGATTTTGGGATCCTCACCCTGATTTGGGATCCTCACCTGGATTTGGGATCTTCTCCCTGATTTAGGATCCATGATTTGGGATCCTCACCCTGATGCTCACCTTCTCCTTCAGCCCCAAACCCCCCCAGAGGGAGGAGGTCCCCAGAGCCCCCAGGGGACAGGGGACAGCTGATGTCACTCATGGCGTCCCCAGGCCCCAGCAGAGGGAGCAGGTGTCCACAGGCGTGGGGACAGGGGACAGCGGATGACACTCACGATGTCCCAGACCCCAGCAGAGGATGCCCATGGACATGGGGACAGGGGACAATTGGTGTCCCTCACGATGTCCCAGACCCCAGCAGAGGGAGCAGGTGCCCGTGGATGTGGGGACAGGGGACAGAGGATGGCACAGGTGACACCCACGATGTCCCCGGACCCCAGCAGAGGGAGCAGGTGCCCGTGGGCATGGGGACAGGGCACAATTGGTGTCACTCACGATGTCCCCAGACCCCAGCAGAGGGAGCAGGTGTCCACAGGCGTGGGGACAGGGGACAATTGGTGTCCCTCACGATGTCCCCAGATCCCAGCAGAGGGAGCAGGTGCCCGTGGGCGCCCGCGGGGACAGGGGACAATTGGTGTCACCCACGATGTCCCCAGACCCCAGCAGAGGGAGCAGGTGTCCGTGGGCGCAGGGACAGGGGACAATGGGTGTCCCTCACGATGTCCCAGACCCCAGCAGAGGGAGCAGGTGCCCATGGATGTGGGGACAGGGGACAGAGGATGGCACTGGTGTCACCCACGATGTCCCCGGACCCCAGCAGAGGGAGCAGGTGCCCGTGGGCACGGGGACAGGGGATGGCACGGGTGACACCCACGATGTCCCCGGACCCCAGCAGAGGGAGCAGGTGCCCGTGGGCACGGGGACAGGGGATGGCACGGGTGACACCCACGATGTCCCCGGACCCCAGCAGAGGGAGCAGGTGCCCGTGGGCGCAGGGACAGGGGACAATGGGTGTCCCTCACGATGTCCCAGACGCCAGCAGAGGGAGCAGGTGTCCACAGGCGTGGGGACAGGGGACAATGGGTGTCCCTCACGATGTCCCCAGACCCCAGCAGAGGGAGCAGGTGTCCACAGGCGTGGGGACAGGGGACAATTGGTGACACCCACGATGTCCCCAGGTCCCAGCAGAGGGAGCAGGTGTCCACAGGCGTGGGGACAGGGGACAATTGGTGACACCCACGATGTCCCCAGGTCCCAGCAGACGGAGCAGGTGCCCGTGGGCGCAGGGACAGGGGACAATTGGTGTCCCCCACGATGTCCCCAGACCCCAGCAGAAGCAGATGCCCATGGATGTGGGGACAGAGGACAATTGGTGATACCCACGATGTCCCCAGGCCCCAGGAGAGGGAGCAGGTGCCCATGCGTGTGAGGACAGGGGACAGTTGATGTCACTCATGATGTCCCCAGAGTGCAGCAGAGGGATGAGGGTGCCCATGGGCATGGGGACAGGGGACATTTGGTGACACCCACGATGTCCCCGGACCCCAGCAGAGGGAGCAGGTGCCCATGGATGTGGGGACAGGGGACAGAGGGTGGCACTGGTGTCACCCACGATGTCCCCAGGTCCCAGCAGAGGGAGCAGGTGCCCGTAGGTGCGGGGACAGAGGACAATTGGTGTCACCCACGATGTCCCCAGGTCCCAGCAGAGGGAGCAGGTGCCCGTGGGCGCCCGCGGGGACAGGGGCCAGCGGTGTCACTCACCAGGACGTCGAAGCTGTCGCGGTAGAAGAGCTGGCGGTCGCAGTGCAGACAGTCCCCACGACAGTCACCGCGGGCGCGGGCAAAGAGACAGAGCAGCAGCAGGTCCCAGAGCACGGCCCTCATGGTGCCACCCCTGCGGGGACACGGCCCTCAGGACCCCAAAACACCCCAAAACACCCCAAAATAACCCAAAATACCCCAAATCAGGGCAGAGCCCTCATGGTGCCACCCCTGCGGGGACACGGCCCTCAGGACCCCAAACACCCCAAAATATCCCAAAATCACCCCAAAACACCCCAAAACACCCCAAAACACCCCAAAACACCCCAAAATACCCCAAAATATCCCAAAATCACCCCAAAATACCCCCAAATACCCCAAAACACCCCAAAGATACCCCAAAACAGGGCACGGCCCTCATGGTGCCACCCCTGCGGGGACACGGCCCTCAGGACCCCAAAACACCCCAAAATCACCCCAAAACACCCCAAAATCACCCCAGAATACCCCAAAACAGGGCACGGCCCTCATGGTGCCACCCCTGCGGGGACACGGCCCTCAGCACCCCAAAACACCCCAAAATACCCCAAAATACCCCAAAATACCCCCAAACAGGACACGGCCCTCATGGTGCCACCCCTGCGGGGACACGGCCCTCAGGACCCCAAAACACCCCAAAATCACCCCAAAATAACCCAAAGATACCCCAAAACAGAGCACGGCCCTCATGGTGCCACCCCTGCGGGGACACGGCCCTCAGGACCCCAAAACACCCCAAAATACCCCCAAATACCCCAAAACAGAACACGGCCCTCATGGTGCCACCCCTGCGGGGACACGGCCCTCAGGACCCCAAAACACCCCAAAACACCCCAAAACACCCCCAAATACCCCAAAATCACCCCAAAATACCCCAAAATACCCCAAAATACCCCAAAATACCCCAAAATACCCCAAAATATCCCAAAAATACGCCAAAGATACCCCAAAACAGGGCACAGCCCTCATGGTGCCACCCCTGCGGGGACACGGCCCTCAGGACCCCAAAACACCCCAAAACACCCCCAAATACCCCAAAATCACCCCAAAATACCCCAAAATACCCCAAAATACCCCAAAATATCCCAAAAATACGCCAAAGATACCCCAAAACAGGGCACAGCCCTCATGGTGCCACCTCTGTGGGGACACGGCCCTCAGGACCCCAAAATAACCCAAAATCACCCCAAAAATACCCCAAAGATACCCCAAAATACCCCAAAACAGGGCACAGCCCTCATGGTGCCACCCCTGCGGGGACACGGCCCTCAGGACCCCAAAACACCCCAAAATACCCCAAAGATACCCCAAAGATATCCCAAAATATGCCAAAAATATCCCAAAACTGGGCACAGCCCTCATGGTGCCACCTCTGCGGGGACAGAGCGCTCAGAACAACCCAAAATACCCAAAAAATACCCCAAAATCACCCCAAAGATACCCTAAAACACAGCACGGCCCTCATGGTGCCACCCCTGCCGGGACACGGCCCTCAGGACCCCAAAATACCCCAAAATACCCCAAAATACCCTCAAAACCCCAAAACTACCCCAAAACAGAGCACGGCCCTTGCAAAATCCTGTAAACTTCTGTGAAACCCCACAAAACCCTGCAAAATCCCACAAAACCCCATGAAATCCCATGGAAAACCCTGTGAAATCCCACAAAACCCTGAAAAATCCTGTTAAATCCCATAAAACCCTGCAAACTCCTGGAAAATCCCACAAAGTGCCATGAAATCCTGCGAAACCCCACAAAACCCCGTGAAATCCCCCCAAACCCTGTGAAATCCCACAAAACCCTGTGAAATCCCACAAAATCCTGTGAAATCCCATGGAACCCCACAAAACCCTGCAAAATCCCACAAAATCCTGTGAAAACCCTGTGAAATCCCACAAAACCCCGAAGAATTCTGTGAAATCCCATAAAACCCTGCCAACCCCTGGAAAATCCCACAAAGTGCCATGAAATCCTGCAAAACCCCACAAAACCCCGTGAATCCCCCAAACCCTGTGAAATCCCACAAAACCCTGTGAAATCCCACAAAATCCTGTGAAATCCCACAAAATCCTGTGAAATCCCACAAAATCCTGTGAAAACCCTGTGAAATCCCACAAAACCCCATGAAATCCCGTGAAAACCCTGTGAAATCCCACAAAACCCCATGAAATCCCGTGAAAACCCTGTGAAATCCCACAAAATCCCCTGAAAAATCCTGTTAAATCCCATAAAACCCTGCAAACTCCTGGAAAATCCCACAAAGTGCCATGAAATCCTGCAAAACCCCACAAAACCCCGTGAAATCCCCCCAAACCCTGTGAAATCCCCCCAAACCCTGTGAAATCCTACAAAATCCTGTGAAATCCCACAAAATCCTGTGAAATCCCACAAAACCCTGTGAAATCCCACAAAATCCTGTGAAATCCCACAAAACCCCATGAAATCCCGTGAAAACCCTGTGAAATCCCACAAAACCCCATGAAATCCCGTGAAAACCCTGTGAAATCCCACAAAATCCCCTGAAAAATCCTGTTAAATCCCATAAAACCCTGCAAACTCCTGGAAAATCCCACAAAGTGCCATGAAATCCTGCAAAACCCCACAAAACCCCGTGAAATCCCCCCAAACCCTGTGAAATCCCCCCAAACCCTGTGAAATCCTACAAAATCCTGTGAAATCCCACAAAATCCTGTGAAATCCCACAAAACCCTGTGAAATCCCACAAAATCCTGTGAAATCTCATGGAACCCCACAAAACCCTGCAAAATCCCACAAAATCCTGTGAAAACCCTGTGAAATCCCACAAAACCCCGAAGAATTCTGTGAAATCCCATAAAACCCTGCCAACCCCTGGAAAATCCCACAAAGTGCCATGAAATCCTGCGAAACCCCACAAAATCCTGCGAAAACCCTGCAAAATCCTGTGAAATCCTATAAAACCCTGCAAAACCCTGCGAAACCCCCTGAAAAATCCCACAAAACCCTGAAAAAATCCCACAAAACACTGAAAAATCCCACAAAACCCTGCAAAATCCTATTAAATCCTATAGAACACCGCAAAACCCTGCAAAATCCTGTGAAATCCCGTTAAATCCTGTGAAACCCCACAAAATCCTGTAAAATCCTGTGAAACCCTGCAAAACGCAGCAAAATCCCACAAAACCCCAAAAAACCCTTCAAAATCCCACAAAATCAGGTGAAATCCCACGAAATCCCACAAAATCCCTTGAAATCCTGCAAAATCCCACAAAACCCCACAAAATCAGGCAAAGTTGTAGGGCGCCTGCACTGAAATGGGGTTTGTTTAATGGGGTTTGTTTATTGGGGTTTGTTTTTGGGGGTTGGTTTCAGTGGGGTTTTATTGGGATTTGTTTCAGTGGGGTCATTTAATGGGGTTTGTTTAATAGGGTTTGTTTATTGGGGTTTGTTTATTGGGATTTGTTTCAGTGGGGTTATTTAATGGGGTTTGTTTAATAGGGTTTGTTTATTGGGGGTTGTTTCAGTGGGGTCATTTAATGGGGTTTGTTTAATAGGGTTTGTTTATTGGGGTTTGTTTATTGGGATTTGTTTCAGTGGGGTTATTTAATGGGGTTTATTTCAGGGGGGTTTGTTTATTGGGGTTTGTTTTAGTGGGGTTATTTAATGGGGTTTGTTTATTTGGGTTTGTTTATTGGGGGTTGTTTATTGGGGTTTGTTTATTGGGGTTTGTTTATTGGGGTTTATTTAATGGGGTTTGTTTATTGGGGGTTGTTTATTGGGGGTTGTTTTAGTGGGGTTATTTAATGGGGTTTGTTTATTGGGGTTTGTTTATTGGGGTTTGTTTATTGGGGTTTGTTTATTGGGGTTTGTTTTAGTGGGGTTATTTAATGGGATTTGTTTATTTGGGGTTGTTTATTGGGGTTTATTCAGTGGGGTTTGTTTTTTGGGGTTTATTTAATGGGGTTTATTTATTTGGGGTTGTTTATTGGGGTTTATTCAGTGTGGTTTGTTTATTGGGGTTTGTTTTAGTGGGGTTATTTAATGGGGTTTGTTTATTGTGTTTATTCAGTGGGGTTGGTTTCAGTGGGGTAATTTAATGGGGTTTATTTTATTGGGGTTTGTTTATTGGGGTTTATTTTCAGTGGGGCGGCGCATTCCCGGATGTTCCCAATTCACACCTGCTCCAATCCCTGCTCCAGGCGGCTTTTGTGAGCTGCCACCCCTGTCCCTGTCCCTGTCCCTGTCCCTGTCCCTGTCCCTGTCCCTGTCCCTGTCCCTGCCCCTGTCCCATCCCTGTCCCTGTCCCTGTCCCATCCCTGTCCCTGTCCCATCCCTGTCCCTGTCCCTGTCCCTGTCCCTGTCCCTGTCCCTGCCCCTGTCCCATCCCTGTCCCATCCCTGTCCCTGTCCCTGTCCCTGTCCCTGTCCCATCCCTGTCCCTGTCCCTGTCCCTGTCCCTGCCCCTGTCCCATCCCTGTCCCTGTCCCTGTCCCTGTCCCTGTCCCTGTCCCTGTCCCTGTCCCTGTCCCTGCCCCTGTCCCATCCCTGTCCCTGTCCCTGTCCCTGTCCCTGTCCCTGTCCGTGTCCTTGTCCCTGTCCCATCCCTGTCCCTGTCCCTGTCCGTGTCCCTGCCCCTGTCCCATCCCTGTCCCTGTCCCTGTCCGTGTCCTTGTCCCTGTCCCATCCCTGTCCCTGTCCCCATCCCTGTCCCCGTGCCTGTGTCTGTTCCTGTCCCTGTCCTGTCCCATCCCTGTCCCACCCCTGACCCCTCCCTGTCCCCGTCCCACCCCTGTCCCTGTCCCCATCCTTCTCCCATCCCTGTCCCATCCCTGTCCCCGTCCCTGTCCCATCCCCGTCCCTGTCCCTGTCCCTGTCCCATCCCCGTCCCTGTCCCATCCCTGTCCCTGTCCCATCCCTGTCCCATCCCTGTCCCTGTCCCATCCCCGTCCCTGTCCCATCCCTGTCCCTGTCCCATCCCTGTCCCTGTCCCTGTCCCTGTCCCTGTCCCTGTCCCTGTCCCATCCCCGTCCCTGTCCCATCCCTGTCCCTGTCCCTGTCCCTGTCCCTGTCCCTGTCCCTGTCCCCGTCCCTGTCCCATCCCTGTCCCTGTCCCTGTCCCTGTCCCTGTCCCTGTCCCTGTCCCATCCCTATCCCTGTCCCCTCCCTGTCCCCTCCCTGTCCCTGTCCCATCCCTGTCCCATCCCTGTCCCTGTCCCTGTCCCATCCCTGTCCCATCCCTGTCCCTGTCCCCATGTCCCATCCCTGTCCCTGTCCCTGTCCCTGTCCCTGTCCCTGTCCCCTCCCTGTCCCCTCCCTGTCCCCTCCCTGTCCCATCCCTGTCCCTGTCCTTGTCCCATCCCTGTCCCTGTCCCTGTCCCTGTCCCTGTCCCCATCCCTGTCCCTTGTCCCTGTCCCTGTCCCTGTCCCTGTCCCTGTCCCTGTCCCTGTCCCTGTCCCTGTCCCTGTCCCATCCCTGTCTCTGTCCCATCCCTGTCCCTGTCCCCGTGCCTGTGTCTGTTCCTGTCCCTTTCCTGTCCCATCCCTGTCCCACCCCTGACCCCTCCCTGTCCCTGTCCCCGTCCCACCCCTGTCCCTGTCCCCATCCTTCTCCCATCCCTGTCCCCTGTCCCATCCCTGTCCCATCCCTGTCCATGTTCCTGTCCCCTGTCCCCTGTCCCTGTCCCTGTCCCATCCCTGTCCCATCCCTGTCCCTGTCCCTGTCCCATCCCTGTCTCATCCCTGTCCCTGTCCCTGTCCATGTCCCTGTCCCTGTCCCTGTCCCTGTCCCTGTCCCTGTCCCTGTCCCATCCCTGTCCCTGTCCCTGTCCCTGTCCCTGTCCCTGTCCCTGTCCCTGTCCCTGTCCCATCCCTGTCCCTGTCCCTGTCCCTGTCCCTGTCCCTGTCCCATCCCTGTCCCTGTCCCCATCCCTGTCCCCGTGCCTGTGTCTGTTCCTGTCCCTTTCCTGTCCCATCCCTGTCCCATCCCTGTCCCATCCCTGTCCCCGTCCCACCCCTGTCCCTGTCCCCATCCTTCTCCCATCCCTGTCCCCTGTCCCATCCCTGTGCCATCCCTGTCCCATCCCTGTCCATGTTCCTGTCCCTGTCCCTGTCCATGTTCCTGTCCCATCCCTGTCCCATCCCTGTCCCCGTCCCACCCCTGTCCCCATCCTTCTCCCATCCCTGTCCCTGTCCCATCCCTGTCCCCTGCCCCTGTCCATGTTCCTGTCCCATCCCTGTCCCTGTCCCCATCCCTGTCCCCTGCCCCTGTCCATGTTCCTGTCCCATCCCTGTCCCTGTCCCCATCCCTGTCCCCTGCCCCTGTCCCATCCCTGTCCCATCCCTGTCCCTGTCCCTGTCCCATCCCTGTCCCTGTCCCTGTCCCTGTCCCTGTCCCTGTCCCTGTCCCTGTCCCCTGTCCCCTGTCCCTGTCCCTGTCCGTGTCCTTGTCCCTGTCCCTGTCCCTGTCCCTGTCCCATCCCTGTCCCTGTCCCCATCCCTGTCCCCGTGCCTGTGTCTGTTCCTGTCCCATCCCTGTCCCATCCCTGTCCCCGTCCCACCCCTGTCCCATCCCTGTCCCCATCCTTCTCCCATCCCTGTCCCTGTCCCATCCCTGTGCCATCCCTGTCCCATCCCTGTCCATGTTCCTGTCCCTGTCCCTGTCCCTGTCCCTGTCCCTGTCCCTGTCCCCTCCCTGTCCCTGTCCCTGTCCCTGTCCCTGTCCCTGTCCCCTCCCTGTCCCTGTCCCTGTCCCTGTCCCTGTCCCTGTCCCATCCCCGTCCCTGTCCCATCCCTGTCCCTGTCCCTGTCCCTGTCCCCTGTCCCTGTCCCTGTCCCTGTCCCTGTCCCATCCCTGTCCCTGTCCCTGTCCCCTCCCTGTCCCTGTCCCTGTCCCATCCCTGTCCCTGTCCCCTCCCTGTCCCTGTCCCATCCCTGTCCCTGTCCCTGTCCCTGTCCCTGTCCCTGTCCCTGTCCCCATGTCCCATCCCTGTCCCTGTCCCTGTCCCTGTCCCTGTCCCATCCCTGTCCCTGTCCCCTCCCTGTCCCTGTCCCCACCCTGGGAGGGTCCGCTCCTCGCCCCCAGCAGGGACTGAGGGACCTGAGCCCCATTCCCAGAGAATTCCCAGAGAATTCCCAGAGAATTCCCAGAGAATTCCGTGTCCCAGCTGCCCTGGCCAACAGGTGTAGGGGACACTTCAGGGACCGGGGAGAGGTGACAGAGGGCACAGGGTGAGGGTGTGGCACCGGCTTTAGGGGACAATTAAAGGACCCCACAGAGGTGACAGAGGGGACAGGGTGAGGGTGTGGCACCGGCTTTAGGGGACAGTTAAAGGACCCCACAGAGGTGACAGGGACACGTTGGGGATGCGGCACCAGGTTTGGGGACAATTAAAGAATCAGACTGAGATGGCAGAGGTGACAGAGATGGGGATGTGGCACCAGGTTTGGGGACAATGAGGGGACCAGATAGAGATGACAGAGGTGACAGAGACGGGGATGTGGCACCCGGTTTGGGGACAATTAAAGGACAAGGAAGAGGTGACAGGGACACGTTGGGGATGTGGCAGAAGGTTCAGGGGACAATTAAAGGACCAGGCAGAGGTGACAGAGGTGACAGAGACGGGGATGTGGCACCCGGTTTGGGGACAATTGAAGGACAAGGAAGAGGTGACAGGGAC
Source organism: Sylvia borin (assembly GCA_014839755.1). Lineage (NCBI taxonomy): Eukaryota > Metazoa > Chordata > Aves > Passeriformes > Sylviidae > Sylvia > Sylvia borin. The sequence goes on along the minus strand of CM025959.1, from coordinate 112,125,863 downwards.
ACGTTGGGGATGTGGCAGAAGGTTCAGGGGACAATTAAAGGACCAGGCAGAGGTGACAGAGGTGACAAAGGTAACAGAGGTGGCAGAGCTGACAGAGGGGACAGAGATGGGGATGTGGCACCAGGTTTGGGGGCAATTAAACGACCAGAAAGAGGTGACAGAGGTGGGGATGTGGCACCGGGTCCAGGGGACAATTCAGGGACCACACAGAAGTGATGGACAGGACTGGGATGAGGATGTGGCACTGGGTTTGGGGACAATGAGGGGACCAGGACGAGGTGACAGAGATGGGGATATGGCACCGGGTTCAGGGGACAATTAAAGGACCAGGCAGAGGTGACAGAGGTGACAGAGATGAGGATGTGGCACCGGGTTTGGGGACAATTAAAGGACCCCACAGAGGTGACAGAGATGGGGATGTGGCACCAGGTTTGGGGATAGTTAAAGGACCCCACAGAGGTGACAGAGATGAGGATGTGGCACTGGGTTTGGGGACAATTCAGGGATGTGACAAAGGTGACAGAGGTGGGGATGTGGCACCGGGTTTGGGGACAATTAAAGGACTCCACAGAGGTGACAGAGATGGGGATGTGGCACTGGGTTCAGCGGACAATTCAGGGATGTGACAGAGGTGACAGAGATGAGGATGTGGCACCAGGTTCAGGGGACAACTCAGGGATGTGACAGAGGTGACAGAGATGGGGAAGTGGCACCAGCTTAGGGGACAATTAAAGGACCCCACAGAGGTGACAGAGATGGGGATGTGGCACTGGGTTTGGGGACAATGAGAGGACCAGGCAGAGGTGACAGTGACGGGGATGTGACACCGGATTCAGGGGACAACTCAGGGATGTGACAAAGGTGACAGAGATGGGGATGTGGCACCAGCTTAGGGGACAATTAAAGGACCAGGAGGAGGTGACAGAGATGAGGATGTGGCACTGGGTTCAGGGGACAATTCAGGAATGTGACAGAGGTGACAGAGATAAGGATGTGGCACCAGGTTCAGGGGACAATTCAGGGATGTGACAAAGGTGACAGGGATGGGGATGTGGCACCAGGTTTGGGGGACCATTAAAGGACCCCACAGAGGTGACAGAGATGGGGATGTGGCACCAGGTTTGGGGACAATGAGGGGACCAGATAGAGATGACAGAGGTGACAGAGGTGGGGATGTGGCACTGGGTTCAGGGGACAATTCAGGGATGTGACAAAGGTGACAGAGATGGGGATGTGGCACCAGGTTCAGGGGACAATTCAGGGATGTGACAGAGGTGACAGAGATGAGGATGTGGCACCAGCTTAGGGGACAATTAAAGGACATGGAGGAGGTGACAGAGATGAGGATGTGGCACCGGGTTCAGGGGACAACTCAGGGATGTGACAGAGGTGACAGTGACAGGGATGTGGTACCCGCTTCAGGGGACAACTCAGGGATGTGACAGAGGTGACAGTGACAGGGATGTGACACCGGGTTCAGGGGACAACTCAGGGATGTGACAGAGGTGACAGTGACAGGGGTGTGGCACCAGGTTCAGGGGACAACTCAGGGATGTGACAGAGGTGACACGGAGCTGCCAGAGGTGACAGGACGGGGATGTGCCACCCAAATCCCGCCGTTCCCCTCCCCAAGGCCACCCTCACCCCCCTGCCCGGCATGACGGTCACCTTTCTGTCCCCGCCGGGCGGGCGGTGACACGTCCCGCTTGTCACCCGCCTTGTCACCCTCCGTGTCACCCTCCGCAGGCTCCGGGGGAGGGGACACGCTGATAAAAGGAGCGGGAACGGAGCTTTTAATCTCCAGCGACTCATCCCGGCTGAGTCACAGCCCGAATTTCCACCCCCCGGGAACCCACAAACCGGCACGGGCACCTGCCACCCCCTTGTCACTGTCGCCGTGTCCCCAAAATGTCCCGGAGCCCCTCGGGGAACGCGGAGACGACGGCGTTTTGTGAGTCCCACACCCCAAAATTCTGTAAGGGCGTTTTTGGGGTTTTTTGGGGTTTTTTTTTTTTGAGGGCTCCGAGCCCTTTGCTGAGTTTTCCAGCCGCAAATCAATGAAAAATAAAAATTAAAATTAAAAAAATTTAAAAAAGATGATTTTTTCGCCGTTTTCCCCAATTTTTTCCCCAATTTCCCCCCTTTTTTCCCCCCTCATTCTTCCCCCTTTTCCCCACTTTTTTTCCTTTTTCCTTTATTTTTTTTCCTCATTCTTTCTCTTTTCGCCCTGCGTTTTTTTTCTCATTCTTTCCCATTTCCACAGGTTTTTTTCCCCTCTATTTCCCTCTTTTTCCCCACGTGTTTTTTTCTCGTTTTTCCCCTTTTCCCTCACATTTTTCCTCATTTTTTCCCTTTTCCCCCCACATTTTCCCTCTCATTTTCCCCCACATTTTTCCTCATTTTTTCCCTTTTCCCCCCGTATTTTTCCTCTCATTTTTCCCCTTTTCCCCCCACATTTTTCCCCTTTTCCTCCCACATTTTTCCTCATTTTTTCCCCTTTTCCCCCCACATTTTTTCCTCTCGTTTTTTCCCCCACAGGTTTTATATTTATATTTTTCCCCTCATCATTTCCCATTTCTCCCACATTTCCCTCCCTCTATTTTTCACCATTTCAAAAGAAATTTATTATTAATTTTTCTGTCCAACCTGGGCCCTCTTTCCCAAAGGATTTTTATTTATTTTTCCCCCTCCGATCCCACTCCTCTCCTGCCCTACACCACAAAATCTCCCTTTTTCTCCCCAAAAACCCCCATAAACAATCCCATCCATCCCGGAGGGGGTTTGCCAAAACCCAGAGTTGATTTTGTTGCTTTTTTGGTGTTTTTTCTTTAATTTATTCCACGCTTGGTTGCAATTATCCTCATTTGGGAAAGGGGGAAAATCATAAATTAAAAAAAAAAATATATAAATGAGGGTGAATGGGATTTTTTTATCATTTTGGTGTATTTTTTTTTAATTATTATTATTTCTTTCCCTGGGAATCCAGCCCGCGGTGGAGATAACGGTGGGTTTATCCATCAGCACGAGCGGGGGATTATTTAAATTTTATTTCTTTTATTTATTTTTTTTTTTTAATGGGATGAGGTGGGGAAAATAAGAAAAAAAAAAAAAAAAAAGGCGCTGGCGGCTCCATTGTGGGAGCGGCGGGGTTGGGAATAAACCCCGGGAGAGGAGCCGGGGAAGGGGCAGCAGGTGCTGCCTCAGATGGGAATTTTGATTTCTTTATTTTTTTTTATTTATTTCTCTTTTTTGATCCGCTCCATTTGAGGCGATTCCGGGGACCGTGGAGACGCTTTCCCCAAACCCCTTTTCCCCATGGGATTCTCCTGCCTTTGGGATGGCCCCGAAAATCCCCCCCTTAAAAAAATAAAAAAAATGATTTCGGGATCATCCCGGAGCTAAACCCAGCCCAAATCTTCTTTATTTTTTTTTTCTTTTATTTTATTTTCCCTCTTTTTTCCCCCCTGCTCGAAGCCAAGGCCTGATCCAGAGGGAAGGATCCAGGGGAAAGAGGGAAAGATTTTCCCATTAAAAAAAAAATTCAAATTATTATCCACGAGTCTCCTCTGCCTTCACCACAGAACCCCAAACCCTGCGGGAGGTTTTTAGGGGTTTTTTTGGGGGGTGGATTTCGGGAAAATCATCAAGATTTGGGAATGATGGAGGTGGGAGGTGAATCCTCGACGGGAAATAAAAATAAATAATAATAATAATTAAAAAAAAAAAAAGAGAGAGAGAATAAATCGTCGCTGCCTTTTTTTTTTTTTTTTGCGCGGTGCCCCTCAATCAGGTAATTGGCCATAATTGGCCAAAATGAGGCGCCGCGGTGCGACTGGAAAACGCAGATGGGAGCCGGGAAAAGGCTGCTCGGAGAGGGGGAAAAAAAAAATATAAACCGGGAATAACATTTTTTATTTTCTATTTCCCCCCTCCGCATCCACATCTCCTCAGCCGCTGGCTCCTGATTTTTTATCTTTTATTTATTTTTTTTTTTTTAATGGGTGCTCGGAACCGAACAAAGCGACAACAAAATAATAAATTAAAGTATCTCCCGTTCGTTCCTTTTTTTTTTTTTTTCTTTTTTTTTGCGTGGGGTTTTAGGGGTGATCCCAACCGGGAAGATCCCGGGTGAAGTCACCACTGGAAAAGGGAAAAGGAGTAGGGAGAAAAAAAAAACCCACAAAAAAAACAAACCGAGGATGGGTAAACCCGCAAAAATCTCCCCCAAACCCCCCAAAATTCCCGGTTATCCCAGAGGAAACAGCCCCGGCTCCGGGCAGGCCTCTTGTTGCATCCCTGCGGCTCCACTCCGCCCGATTTTGGGGCTGGAGAGCGAAACTTTTCCTCCTCCGAGAGAGAGCGAGAGATGCTCCGAGCCCTCGGCGATTCGGACGCGGAGAAAAAAAAACCGTGGATGAGGAATGGGGGGAAAAAACCCCAAAAAACCCCCAAAAAACCCCCAAAGGAGGAAAAGGTGTGCGGAAGCATCCCGGGCAAAGGAGGATTCCCTACCTGCGCTCGGCTGGCGGCGGCTCGGCTCCGTGATTTGCCGCTCGTGGCGGAGCCCAGCGCGGTTTTTATGGCCGGGATCGCGCCCCCCGCCCCGGCCACGTGCGCCGCTGAGCCCACCCACCCCCGGGGCTGCGGGGGGACGGGGGGACGGGGGAGGGATGGAGGGAGGGATGGAGGGATGGAGGGATGGAGGGATGGAGGGATGGAGGGATGGAGGGATGGATGCCTCCCCGCGTCCTGGACCCCGCGTCTTCCCCGCGTCCCGCATCTTATATCCCGCTGATCTCCTCACATCCTCCCCATGTCCCTGAGCCCGAATCCCGCGTCTTCCCCGCGTCCTGCATCTTCCCCGCATCCCAAATCCCGCGTCTTCCCCGCGTCCCTCATCCCTCACCCCGCTTATCTCCCCACATCCTCCTCATGTCCCTGAGCGTGATTCCCTCATCCCGCATCCTTCCCGCGTCTCCCCCTCATCGCACACGCTGCGTCCCTCATCCTGCATTTCATATCCCTCATCCTCCCCACATCCCTAATCCTGCATCTTCCCCACATCCCGCATCTTCCCCATATCCCACATCCCTCATCCCGCATCTTCCCCACATCCCGCATCTTCCCCATATCCCACATCCCTCATCCCGCATCTTCCCCACATCCCGCATCTTCCCCATATCCCACATCCCTCATCCCGCATCTTCCCCACATCCCGCATCTTCCCCATATCCCAAATCCCGCATCTCCCCCTCATCGCACATGCTGCATCCTTCATCGTGCATTTCATATCCCTCATCCTCCCCATATCCCAAATCCCGCATCTCCCCCTCATCGCACACGCTTCGTCCCTCATCCTGCATTTCATATCCCTCATCTTCCCCACATCCTGCATCTTCCCCACGTCCCGCATCTTCCCCATATCCCAAATCCCTCATCCCGCATCTTCCCCATATACCAAATCCCGCATCCCGCATCTTCCCCTCATCCCACATCCCTCATCCCGCATCTTCCCCATATCCCTCATCCCGCATCTCCCCGACATCCCACACACTGCGTCCCTCATCCCGCATTTCACAGCCCTCATCCTGAATCCCGCTTCCCCATCCTGCACCGCCTCACCCCGCATCATCCCCGCGTCCCAAATCCCTCTTCTTCCCCACATCCCACATCCCTCACTCCGCATCATCCCCACGTCCCAAATCCCTCTTCTTCCCCACATCCCACATCCCTCACTCCGCATCATCCCCACGTCCCAAATCCCTCTTCTTCCCCACATCCCACATCCCTCACCCCGCATCATCCCCGCGTCCCACACCCCACACGCCTCATCCTGCATCTCACAGCCCACATCGTCCCCACATCCCGCATCTTCCCCACATCCCAAATCCCGCATCCAGCATCTTCCCCAAATCCCGCATCCCGCATCTTCCCCACATCCCAAATCCCTCATCCCACATCTTCCCCACATCCCACATCCTGCATCTTCCCCACATGCCAAATCCCTCATCCCTCATCTTCCCCACATCCCACATCCGGCATCTTCCCCAAATCCCGCATCCCTCACCCTGTATCATCCCCACATCCCACATCTTCCACACACGCCTCATCCTGCATCTCACAGCCCGCATTGTCCCCATAGCCCACATCCCGCATCTTCCCCACATTCCGCATCTTCCTCACATCCCACATCTTCCCCACATCCCAAATCCCTCATCCCACATCTTCCCCACATCCCACATCTTCCCCACATCCCGCATCTTCCTCACATCCCACATCTTCCCCACATCCCAAATCCCGCATCTTCCCCACATCCCAAATCCCGCATCCCTCATCTTCCCCACATCCCACATCTTCCCCACATCCCAAATCCCTCATCCCGCATCTTCCCCACATCCCGCATCTTCCCCACATCCCAAATCCCGCATCCCGCATCTTCCCCACATCCCACATCTTCCCCACGTGGGGCATCCCGCAGCCCACATCCCGCATCCTTCCTGCACCCCGAATCCCAAATCTGATACCTCACGTCCCGCATCCTCCTCGCACCCAAATCCCACACCACACATCCTCCCCACATCCCAAATCCCAAATTCCAAATCCCACATCCCCCCACATCCCAAATCCCACACCCCACATCCCAAATCCCACACCCCACATCCTCCCAACATCCCAAATCCCACATCCCAAATTCCAAATCCCACATCCCCCCCAAATCCCAAACCCCACACCCCACATCCTCCCCACATCCCAAATCCCACACCTCACATCCTCCCCACATCCCAAATCCCAAATTCCAAATCCCACATCCCCCCACATCCCAAATCCCACATCCCAAATTCCAAATCCCACATCCTCCCCACATTCCAAATCCCACACCTCACATCCTTCCCAAATCCCAAATCCCACATCCCAAATCCCACACCCCACATCCTCTCTGCATTCCACATCCCAAATCCCACATCCCAAATCCCACACCCCACATCCTCCCCACATCCCACACTCCACATCCCAAATCCCAATCCCCCACACCCACATGGGAATGGGAATGGGAATGGGAATAGGGAATGGGAATGGGGAATGGGGAATGGGGAATGGGGAATGGGAATGGGAATGGGGAATGGGAATGGGAATGGGGAATGGGAATGGGATTGGGGAGTGGGATAATGGGAAATGGGAATGGGGAATGGGAATGGGGAATGGGAATGGGAATGGGAATGGGGAATGGGGAATGAGAATGGGAATGGGAATGGGGAATGGGAATGGGAATGGGGAATGGGAATGGGGAAAGGGAATGGGGAATGGGGAATGGGAATGGGAATGGGGAATGGGAATGGGGAATGGGAATGGGAATGGGGAATGGGAATGGGGAATGGGGAATGAGAATGGGAATGGGAATGGGGAATGGGAATGGGAATGGGGAATGGGAATGGGAATGGGGAATGGGATAATGGGAAATGGGAATGGGGAATGGGAATGGGGAATGGGAATGGGGAATGGGAATGGGGAATGGGAATGGGGAATGGGGAATGGGGAATGGGGAATGGGAATGGGAATGGGAATGGGAATGGGGAATGGGAATGGGAATGGGGAATGGGAATGGGGAATGGGAATGGGAATGGAGAATGGGAATGGGGAATGGGAGTGGGGAATGGAATGGGAATGGGAATGGGGAATGGGAATGGGAATGGGGAATGGGGAATGGGGAATGGGGAATGGGAATGGGAATGGGAATGGGGAATGGGGAATGGGGAATGGGGAATGGGAATGGGAATGGGGAATGGGAATGGGAATGGGGAATGGGAATGGGATTGGGGAATGGGATAATGGGAAATGGGAATGGGGAATGGGAATGGGGAATGGGAATGGGAATGGGGAATGGGAATGGGGAATGGGGAATGAGAATGGGAATGGGAATGGGGAATGGGAATGGGAATGGGGAATGGGGAATGAGAATGGGAATGGGAATGGGGAATGGGAATGGGAATGGGGAATGGGAATGGGAATGGGGAATGGGATAATGGGAAATGGGAATGGGGAATGGGAATGGGGAATGGGAATGGGGAATGGGAATGGGGAATGGGGAATGGGGAATGGGGAATGGGAATGGGAATGGGAATGGGAATGGGAATGGGAATGGGAATGGGAATGGGAATGGGGAATGGGAATGGGGAATGGGAATGGGGAATGGGAATGGGAATGGGAATGGGAATGGGAATGGGGAATGGGGAATGGGAATGGGGAATGGGGAATGGGGAATGGGAATGGGAATGGGAATGGGGAATGGGAATGGGAATGGGGAATGGGGAATGGGAATGGGGAATGGGAATGGGGAATGGGAATGGGAATGGGAATGGGGAATGGGAATGGGAATGGGGAATGGGAATGGGAATGGGGAATGGGGAATGGGAATGGGAATGGGGAATGGGAATGGGAATGGGAATGGGGAATGGGGATGGGAATGGGGAATGGGGAATGGGAATGGGAATGGGAATGGGAATGGGGAATGGGAATGGGAATGGGGAATGGGAATGGGAATGGGAATGGGGAATGGGAATGGGAATGGGGAATGGGGAATGGGAATGGGGAATGGGAATGGGGAATGGGAATGGGGAATGGGAATGGGGAATGGGAATGGGGAATGGGAATGGGAATGGGGAATGGGGAATGGGAATGGGGAATGGGAATGGGGAATGGGATAATGGGAAATGGGAATGGGAAATGGGAATGGGGAATGGGAATGGGGAATGGGAATGGGAATGGGGAATGGGAATGGGGAATGGGAATGGGGAATGGGGAATGGGAATGGGAATGGGGAATGGGGAATGGGAATGGGAATGGGGAATGGGAATAGGAATGGGAATGGGGAATGGGGAATGGGGAATGGGGAATGGGAATGGGAATGGGAATGGGAATGGGAATGGGGAATGGGGAATGGGGAATGGGAATGGGAATGGGGAATGGGGAATGGGGAATGGGAATGGGAATGGGAATGGGAATGGGGAATGGGAATGGGGAATGGGGAATGGGAATGGGAATGGGAATGGGAATGGGGAATGGGAATGGGAATGGGGAATGGGAATGGGAATGGGAATGGGAATGGGGAATGGGAATGGGAATGGGGAATGGGAATGGGAATGGGAATGGGAATGGGGAATGGGATAATGGGAATGGGGAATGGGATAATGGGAAATGGGAATGGGGAATGGGAATGGGGAATGGGAATGGGGAATGGGAATGGGAATGGGAATGGGAATGGGGAATGGGGAATGGGGAATGGGGAATGGGAATGGGAATGGGAATGGGAATGGGAATGGGGAATGGGGAATGGGAATGGGAATGGGAATGGGAATGGGAATGGGAATGGGGAATGGGAATGGGAATGGGAATGGGGAATGGGAATGGGAATGGGAATGGGGAATGGGGAATGGGGAATGGGAATGGGAATGGGGAATGGGAATGGGGAATGGGAATGGGAATGGGAATGGGGAATGGGAATGGGAATGGGAATGGGGAATGGGGAATGGGAATGGGAATGGGGAATGGGGAATGGGGAATGGGAATGGGAATGGGAATGGGAATGGGAATGGGGAATGGGGAATGGGAATGGGAATGGGGAATGGGAATGGGGAATGGGAATGGGAATGGGGAATGGGAATGGGAATGGGAATGGGGATTGGGGAATGGGGAATGGGAATGGGAATGGGGAATGGGGAATGGGGAATGGGAATGGGAATGGGAATGGGGAATGGGAATGGGGAATGGGGAATGGGAATGGGAATGGGAATGGGAATGGGGAATGGGAATGGGAATGGGGAATGGGAATGGGGAATGGGAATGGGAATGGGAATGGGAATGGGGAATGGGAATGGGAATGGGGAATGGGATAATGGGAAATGGGAATGGGGAATGGGAATGGGGAATGGGAATGGGGAATGGGAATGGGGAATGGGAATGGGAATGGGGAATGGGGAATGGGAATGGGAATGGGAATGGGAATGGGAATGGGAATGGGGAATGGGAATGGGAATGGGAATGGGGAATGGGAATGGGAATGGGAATGGGGAATGGGGAATGGGGAATGGGAATGGGAATGGGGAATGGGAATGGGGAATGGGAATGGGAATGGGAATGGGGAATGGGAATGGGAATGGGAATGGGAATGGGAATGGGGAATGGGAATGGGAAAGGGAATTTGAATGGGAATGGGGAATGGGAATGGGAATGGGAATGGGAATGGGGAATGGGAATGGGGAATGGGAATGGGGAATGGGAATGGGAAAGGGAATTTGAATGGGAATGGGGAATGGGAATGGGAATGGGGAATGGGAATGGGAATGGGAATGGGAATGGGGAATGGGAATGGGAATGGGGAATGGGAATGGGAAAGGGAATTTGAATGGGAATGGGGAATGGGAATGGGAATGGGAATGGAGAATGGGAATGAGGAATGGGAATGGGAATGGGAATGGGAATGGGGAATGGGAATGGGGATGGGAATGGGGAATGGGAATGGGGAATGGGAATGGGAATGGGGAATGGGAATGGGAATGGGAATGGGAATGGGGAATGGGGAATGGGGAATGGGAATGGGGAATGGGAATGGGAATGGGGAATGGGAATGGGAATGGGGAATGGGAATGGGGAATGGGAATGAAAATGGGGAATGGGAATGGGAATGGGAATGGGAATGGGGAATGGGAATGGGGAATGGGAATGGGAATGGGAATGGGGAATGGGAATGAAAATGGGGAATGGGGAATGGGAATGGGAATGGGGAATGGGAATGGGGAATGGGAATGGGGAATGGGAATGGGGAATGGGAATGGGAATGGGAATGGGAATGGGGAATGGGAATGGGAATGGGGAATGGGAATGGGAATGGGAATGGGGAATGGGAATGGGAATCAGGAATAGCCAAACCCCTTGGTTTTTCCCAAAAATCACCCCCATCCCAATTTCCCTGTTTTTTGGGAGTTCTCATCCCTGCCGGCGCCTCTTTCTGCCCCGCCTTGGGAATTAATTAAATCTGGCGCCACGATCCCATCTCAGGAATTCCTTGGAATGATTCCACAGGAAGGGCTGGAAGCGTCTTCCTATTCTGGAATTGTGTTTGTGCCCCGGGGTGGGACCACCCTGGATGTGCCTGGAGCCTGGAAATGCCCAAAATTCATGAAAAGGCCCCAAAATGGGGGTGGAATAACCTGGGAGTGGTTGGAGGGTGGGATAAGAGCCTGGATTTGGGGAATTTTTGGGGAAGATGGGGCAGGATGAGAGCCTGGATTTGGGGGATTTTAAGGGAAAAACAGAGCATTTTTTCTTTCATTTTCAAAATCTGTTTTTTTAATAAAAACCTTGCTCCGGTCTTCCCTGAAACCCCTGGGCTGTCAAGAATTCCCTGGATTTTAGGCCTGGGAGATGCTTTGCCCTTTCCCAGGATAATTTCCTGACATCTCCAGGCTTCATTCCCAAAACTGCCATTTTTGGGGGTTTTATTGCCAAAAAACCTGCCTTTTCTCCCCAAATCTGCCCAAAGGGATCCGAGCTGGCGACCAGGAGGAAAAATAGCCAATGTTTTTTTTAGTGTTCCCAGGTTTTTTTTTTGATCCTTGCCAGAACCAACAGCCGGGGCAGGAAAAGGTTTGGGATGTGGGAATTAGGAAAATTGGGAATTGTTCCCCTGGAATTCTGCATTCCCGTGGTCCCATGGATTTGGATCACTCTGGGATAGGGGAAAGGATGGGATTGAAGGTCTGTGGATCCCAAATCCCAAACCATTCCGGGATTCTGGGATCAAGGACACAGGATCCATCCCTGAGGGGTTTTTATGGGATTTGAGGATGGAAAAGGGAAGGGAGACCCTTGACCCTTCCTGGAGTCCCCAATTCCCAGGGAATTCCCAAAATTCCTTCCTGGAGAGGAGTTGGGATGGGGCTGGATCCAATCCTGGGCTGGGAATGGAGGGAATTCCCTGGGAAAGGGGATTTGGGCAGGAATTCCCGGCTGGGCTGGAATTCCCAGAGAATCCCTGGGAGTGTCCAAGGAAAGCCCCTGGGATGGTGGGATTGGAACAGGGTTGGGTCGGGATAAACGTTTTTTTGTCCAAATGATGGAAAACGATGGATCCGAGCCCAAATATCCCGGAATCTCGGAATGGTTTGGGTGGGAAGAGACCTTCAGGATCATCCCATTCCAACCCTCGGCTGCCGACACTTCCAGAGCTCATCCTGCATCCAGGAGTGCAGGATCCAGCGGGAAGTTTTCCAAATGGGGGAAAATCACCTCCTCAGCCTCACTTTCTTGGGGGAAAAAACGCTCGATTTTGGCAAATCCCCTCCAAAAATTTTAAAATAAATATTCCCGGGTGGAGAAAGAGGTGCTTAGATCCAAATCCCTGCTGCGTTGGTGTCCAGCCCTTGGAAGACGGGAATGATGGAATTCCAGATGCATTCTCCCGGATTTGGGATCACGGCTCCTCCTCCTGCTTCTCATGGAAAAAAATAGAATTATTCCCTAAGGAAAAACATCTGCTCCTTGTGAGGGAAGGGCTGCCCAGGAACCAGGTTGGAGCCGGTGACTCATTCCCACCTGGAATTCTTTCGGAATTCCGTGTCCTCCCCGCATCCCTTGGGTTTCTGGAAAATCCTTGCGGCCGCTTGCGACGCCGTGAGGTGGAAAAATGAGGTTTTGTCCTAATTTGGATCTTTTTTTCTCTCGGTTTTTTTGGGAATTCCAGCTCTGGATGAGGGATGAGGATGGAGATTTGTCCTGTCAGAGTGCAGAGTCTGGAGGGAGGGGTTGGGTGAGGTTTTGGGAAGGAATTCCTGCCTGGGCTGGAATTCCCAGAGAATTCCCTGGGAGTGGCCAAGGAAAGGTTGGGAAATTTCAGGATTTTGGGGTTGGAATGGGATGGGATTGAAGGTCCATGGATCGCATCCCAAACCATTCCAGGATTCTGGGATCAAGGACACTCAGGATCCATCCCGAGGGGTTTCTATGGAATTTGAGGATGGAAAAGGGAAGGGAGACCCTTCTTGGAGTCCCCAGTTCCCAGGGAATTCCCAAAATTCCTTCCCAGAGAGGAGTCAAGATGGGACTGGATCCAACCCCAAGCTGAGAGAGCTGGGAATGGAGGGAATTCCCTGGGAAAGGGGATTTGGGCAGGAATTCCCGGCTGGACTGGAATTCCCAGGTAATCCCTGAGAGTGTCCAAGAAAAGTTGAAGCACCCTGAGAGGCGTCGGGATCCTCTGCCTTATCCATTCGCGTCCCCGGAGAAAGGGACAAAGGGACAGAGGGACAGAGGGACAGAAGGACGGACAGACAGATAAGAGAATTACAGCCAGCGCTCCCGCACACTCCGCGTTTTGACGAGATTTGCCCTCAGCGCGCATCCGTCGCCGACCGCAGAGGCTGCCGGGAGCTGTAGTTTCCCGCATAGTACAGCCACTGCGCACGCGTAGCATTGGCCCCTCGGCGGAGTGCGGGGGGCGGAGACGTTCGCTGATTGGCTGAGACATGGGCGGTGGGCGGGGCTAGAGGTCGTGGCGGGAATTGCGGCGGCGGCGAATTCGGCACCGGTGGGAGAAGGTGGGGTAATGGCTGAGGGTAACGGAGCTGAGGGTAACGAGCTGAGGGAAACCGAGCTGAGGGAACCGAGCTGAGGGGAACGGAGCTGAGGGGAACGGAGCTGAGGGGACCGAGCTGAGGGGAAGGGAGCTGAGGGGGAGGGAGCTGAGGGGAGCCGAGCTGAGGGGAACGGAGCTGAGGGGAGCCGAGCTGAGGGGACCGAGCTGAGGGGAACCGAGCTGAGGGGAACGCGCTGAGGGGAACCGGCCCGATTCCAGCGGCCGCCGGGGCAGCGGCGGTGAGTGCAGGGGCTGAGGAGGAATCATCCCGACCCGAGCGGCTCTGAGCGCCGGGGTTCTGAGGGGAACCGGCCCGGCCCGAGCGGCTCTCACTGCCGGGGTTCTGAGGGGAACCGGCCCGGCCCCAGCGGCTCTCACTGCCGGGGTTCTGAGGGGAACCGGCCCGGCCCGAGCGGCTCTCACTGCCGGGGTTCTGAGGGGAACCGGCCCGGCCCGAGCGGCTCTCACTGCCGGGGTTCTGAGGGGAACCGGCCCGGCCCGAGCGGCTCTCACTGCCGGGGTTCTGAGGGGAACCGGCCCGGCCCGAGCGGCTCTGAGCGCCGGGGTTCTGAGGGGAACCGGCCCGGCCCGAGCGGCTCTCACTGCCGGGGTTCTGAGGGGAACCGGCCCGGCCCCAGCGGCTCTCAGCGCCGGGGTTCTGAGGGGAACCGGCCCGGCCCGAGCGGCTCTCAGCGCCGGGGTTCTGAGGGGAACCGGCCCGGCCCCAGCGGCTCTGAGCGCCGGGGTTCTGAGGGGAACCGGCCCGGCCCCAGCGGCTCTCACTGCCGGGGGTTCTGAGGGGAACCGGCCCGACCCGAGCGGCTCTCACTGCCGGGGTTCTGAGGGGAACCGGCCCGGCCCCAGCGGCTCTCAGCGCCGGGGTTCTGAGGGGAACCGGCCCGGCCCGAGCGGCTCTCAGCGCCGGGGTTCTGAGGGGAACCGGCCCGGCCCCAGCGGCTCTGAGCGCCGGGGTTCTGAGGGGAACCGGCCCGGCCCCAGCGGCTCTGAGCGCCGGGGTTCTGAGGGGAACCGGCCCGGCCCCAGCGGCTCTGAGCGCCGGGGTTCTGAGGGGAACCGGCCCGGCCCCAGCGGCTCTCAGCGCCGGGGTTCTGAGGGGAACCGGCCCGGCCCCAGCGGCTCTGAGCGCCGGGACTGCGGAAGGGGCTGAGGCGGCCAAGGGGCTCCCCCTGAGGGTGCGGAAAAGGCTCTGAGGTGGGCAGGGAAAAGCTGGGAGGCAGGGAATGGTGGAAGGGGTGGTAAAAGGGGCTGAGGTGGAGAAGGGTTTAGGCGAGATGCTGGGAAGAGCTGGGCCTGAGGGGCCGCTGGAGCTGGGGAGGGGAAGGAGCTTCAGGCGAGAAGCAGGAAAACGCTGGGAGTGAGGGAATGGTGGGTGAAGGTGGGAAAAGAGGCTGAGGTGAGGCGTCCAAGGGGCCTGAGATGGCCCAAGGGGGTCTTGGGTGAGAAATGGGGAATAGCTGGGAAAAGGGGCTGAGGCTGAGGTGGACAAGGGGTCTGGAGGTGTTGGGAGGGGACAGGAAAGGGAAGGGGGAAGGATTGAGTGGGATGGTTTTTTATTGGAGTGGGTGCGTTTGGAGCTGCTCTGGAAAGGAGCAAAGGGCTGGGTGAGAAGATGGGATTTGGGAAGGGAGCTGGGCTGTGGGTTTGCGGAGGGATTTGGGAACTGAGGTTTTGAAGGCAGCAGCAGCAGGTGGGGTCGGAAGTTTGAGGTGGGGGGAAAGGACTGAGGGAAGGAATTAATGTGGGTTTAGGGATAAATTTAGGCTGGTGTCGAGGAGCACAGGGAGAAGGGGAAAGAGGGACCTGTAGGACTGCAGCGGGAATTTGTGGTGGATAACGGAGAGAGGAATAAGCTGGGATGGAGGGTCTGGGAGTGAGACGGAGCTTGAGGGTGGGTGAAATTCGGGGTCAGCTTGTGAAGGGCTGGGGGAGAGGGATAAGGCAGAAAACTGATGCTGGAAACGCAGGGAACATCACACAGCCATGAAAATTCCAAGCTGGGAAAAACCTTCAGCGCCAAACCCGGCGCTCCTGACCAACTCCATTTATCGGAAAGTCGATGCTGGTGACCCAGGAGGTGCTGCCTTCCCTCTGCCCCCCGCGCAGGGAACGTGCCCACAGAGCCCTTTTCCCTCCTGCCTGAGGGAGGGGATCGGGGGAGGATCAATGGCTCTGCCCCGGGCGGCCGGATCCCGCTGTGCCGCCGGGATTGTGCCGGAGAGCCGGCTCCCAGTTACCATGGTTTTGTATTTCCACTTCAACATCCCCTTAATTAGGGGTTTTTTTTTGTTGTTTCTTTGGTTTTTTGGGTTTTTTTTTTCAAAGTTCTGTGCTAGAGTTTGAAAGAAGAGCAGAACTCGCAGCTCGGTCTTGAAAGGTGTTTATTAATATTTTTTTTTAATCTGAAGGTCAGTACCGTACTTAAAGATACTGCTGCCAAGAGGCCTGGCTCTCTAACGTCCCTCACTTCAATTACTTAGAACTAATTACTTAGTTCAAAAACTTAAGAACTAAAGTTTTTAGTTCAATTAACTCTCAGAACTAAAGTTTTTAGTTCAATTAACCCTTGAAACGTGCTGTTATTTACAGTCCTGCACCAATAATTGCTACCAATTCCAGACACTCGATTTTCTACCTCAGATGCACTCTGCCAATGTCCCTGGGCCACCGTCGCAGCAGAAGGTGGAGTAGAAGAAGAAGAACTTAAGGTACCACCCAAAATTCTCTGTGTTGCTTCTATCTACTTTCATTCTATAAACCCGAAACTACAAATCTTCACCCTGTGACAAACTAAATCGCTGCCTAATTTAAATTTTTGCCGTTTTCATTTCATTTGTAAGCACTGGCAGTTTTCCCAGGGGCTAAGGTCAAAGGCAAAGCTTTCCTGGGGTCCCAGCAAAGGTCTCAGAGGGCAATTTGAGGGGTTTTTCCCCGTGCCCTGAGCTCCCAGCACCATGGATATGGCTGCCTCTCCTCAGGGAACAGTTCCCTTCACGAGTTTGAGTTGATTTTATTATTTTTTTCCAAACCCTCTCCCAGGTTTTTTTCCCTGCCATGAGCCCCTGATCCGTTCCTGCGTGCAGGAATTTCATCGGAGGGCTGCCCCAAGGTGGGGTGAGGGGTGGGAATGTCCGGCTCTTGGAGAAAGGGAAGGATCCAGGAGCTGGGAGCGTTTGTCTGGAGAAGAGAGGGATCCACCTGGATCATGCCTGACTCAGCATTCCAAGGGTTCTACCCAAGTCTGCATCCCAAGAATTCCGCCCAGCGCATTCCCAACTCGGAATCCCAAGAATTCCGCCCAGATCATTCCTCAGAATAGCAAGAATTTCACCCAGATCATTCCCAACTCAGAATCCCAGGAATTCCACCCAGCTCAGAATCCCAAGAATTCCACCCAGATCATTCCTCAGAATCCCAAGAATTCCACCCAGATCATTCCTCAGAATCCCAATAATTTCACCCAGCTCATTCCTAACTCAGAATCCTGAGAATTCCACCCAGATCATTCTTCAGAATCCCAAGAATTCCACTCAACTCAGTCCCAACTCAGAATCCCAGGAATTCCACCCAGATCATTCCCACTCGAAATCCCAAGAATCCCACCCAGCTCATTCGTAAGTCTAAATCCCAAGAATTCTACCCAGCTCATTCCCAGTTCAAAATCCAAAGAATTCCATCCAGATCATTCTTTAGATTCCCAAGAATTCCACCCAGATCATTCTTTAGATTACCAAGAATTCAACCCATGCTCATTCCCAACTCAGAATCCCAGGAATTCCACCCAGCTCATTCCCAGCTCAAAATCCCAAGAATTCCACCCAGATCATTCCTCAGAATCCCAAGAATTCCACCCAGATCATTCCTTAGATTCCCAAGAATTCCACCCAGATAATTTCTGAGAATCCCAAGGATTCCACCCAGATCATTTCTCAGAATCCCAATAATTTCACCCAGCTCATTCCTAACTCAGAATCCTGAGAATTCCACCCAGATCATTCTGCAGAATACCAAGAATTCCACCCAGATAATTCTTTAGATTACCAAGAATTCCACCCAGCTCATTCCCAACTCTGAATCCCAAGAATTCCACTCAACTCAGTCCCAACTCAGAATCCCAGGAATTCCACCCAGATCATTCCCACTCGAAATCCCAAGAATCCCACCCAGCTCATTCGTAAGTCTAAATCCCAAGAATTCTACCCAGCTCATTCCCAGTTCAAAATCCCAAGAATTCCACCCAGATCATTCCTCAGAATCCCAAGAATTCCACCCAGATAATTTCTGAGATTCCCAAGAATTCCACCCAGATCATTCCCAACTCGGAATCCCAAGAATTCCATCCAGATCATTCTTTAGATTCCCAAGAATTCCACCCAGATAATTTCTGAGACTCCCAGGAATTCCACCCAGCTCAGAATCCTGAGAATTCCACCCAGATCATTCTTCAGAATCCCAAGAATTCCACCCAGATCATTCTTTAAATTCCCAAGAATTCCACCCAGCTCATTCCTAACTCAAAATCCCAAGAATTCCACCCAGATCATTCCTCAGAATCCCAAGAATTCCACCCAGCTCATTCCTAACTCAGAATCCTGAGAATTCCACCCAGATCATTCTTCAGAATCCCAAGAACTCCACCCAGATCATTTGTAAGTCTAAATCCCAAGAATTCCACCCAACTCAAAATCCCAAGAATTCCGCCCATCTCCTTCCTCGGAACCCCAAGAATTCCACCCAACTCAGAACCCCAAGAATTCCACGCAGATCCTTCCCAACTCAAAAATCCCAAGAACCCTGCTCATTCCTCAGAGTCCCAAGAACCTCACCCCACCTCACCCCTCGGAATCCCCACAACTTCCATCCACAGAACCGCCAGCCCCGAGCGCGATCCCGCCGCCAAATCCCGATTTTCTTTCTCCTCATCATTCCAGCTGGTGGATTTTGACCTGAGCAAGGATCACCTTCCTCCATGGGGACACCAAAAAGGAGTTGCTGGGTTAGGAATCTTTGTTTTTGGGATCCTCTGGGATTCTCTCTGATTTTTTTTTTTTTTTAGATTTTTTTTTTCCAGGTGTTTTCCACCCCTCTGGAATTTTTCCCAGGGTGAGGCGGGTTTGGAGCAAAGGTTTTCCCTGGGTGATCCTCAAGGTCCCATTCCAAGGCTGCAATTCCAATGTGCTTCGAATGTGGCTTTGCCCAGGAATTTCCAACCCTGAAAAAAAAATCCCAGCAAAAAAACAAAACCCCAAAACCAACAAAACAAAACCTCTCAAAAAAACCAGACACCAAAAAACACCAAAAAAACCCCCCCAAACCCAAAAACCAAAACAAACAAAAAAAACCCCTTCACCAAACAACCCCAACCTTCCCCCTACCCTCCCAAAAAAATCCCAAATTGGGCTTTTCCGGGGGCTTGGATTTGGAAAAGAACTGGGAAAAACAAAACCCAAACACCTCAGTTTCCTCGGGGTTTCCTGCCCCACGCAGAGGATTTCCAGCTCTTCAAGATGCATCCCTAAAAAAGCACCTGGAATGCTGTTTGTATTCCCAAAGCCCTGTTTTACTTGGGAAAAAATCCTTCTGCAGAGTTGATGGAAAGAATTGTGGAGAATTTAAAGGTTAAAGGGGAAAAAAAAAATCATCCCTGGGCTTTTCTGGCCTTTTTTTCCTCTAAGGAATGCTCTCCAAAAAATTGGATTCAGCCCTGATTGGGAAATTGAGATTAAAAAAAAGATCTCTTAGCAGTTGGAGTTTAGAACCTTCCTGGATGGAAGTTTGAAAGCCCCAAATTCCGGGAAATTCCGGAAGGACTTCCCAGGGTTTTCCAGTCTTTTTCTCTGTCAGGATCCCAGAATTCATTTATATTTGTCCTTCAGCTCCAAAAATTTTATTCTCCTTCAATTGGCCGTTGCCGATCCTGAATTATCCCAGGGAGAAAATCCTGATTTTCCCAGCATTCCCTCTGCCTCCCAAAATCCCTGTGTTTATTCCAGACGAGTCCCTTCGTCTTGTAAAGCTCCAGAATTCCCTGGAAAAGCTGGAAAATTCCTTCTGCTGCCCTCTGGGATCACTTCTCACACTTCTTCATCCGTAATTTGGATCCCAAAAGCCTTTTTTTTTTTGAACCCGCCAAAATTCCGGGTTGTAAAAATTCCCAGCTCCCAGTGAGAAAAACGGGAATGATCCTGAATGTTCTCTCCTCCTTTTCCATGTCCCTCCGGCTCTCGTTAGGGTTGCTGCTAATTGAGCCAATTAATTAATTGAATTAATTAATTGAATTAATTAAAGGAGGCAGTGCCGGTCGTGATCGAATTTTGCTGCAGCTTCCAAAATTATCCCGTTCTTTTACCCCTTGGGAAAATAAAAAATGGGATGGGATTGAAGGTTCATGGATCTATTCCGGGATTCTGGGATCGAGGACACTCAGGATCCATCCCAAGGGGTTTTTATGGGATTTGGGGATGGAAAAGGGAAGGGAGACCCTTCCTGGAGTCCCCCAGTTCCCAGGGAATTCCCAAAATCCCTTCCCGGAGAGGAGCTGGGATGGGAATGGAGGGAATTCCCTGGCAAAAGAGGAGGAATTTGGGCAGGAATTCCCAGCTGGGCTGGAATTCCCAGAGAATTCCTGGGAGTGGCCAAGGAAAGGTCGGGAAATCCCAGGATTTTTTGGGATTGTGGGATGGGATTGAAGGTCTGTGGATCCCAAATCCCAAACCATTCCGGGATTCTGGGATCGAGGACACTCAGGATCCATCCCGAGGGGCTTTTATGGGATTTGGGGATGGAAAAGGGAAGGGAGACCCTTCCTGGAGTCCCCAATTCCCAGGGAATTCCCAAAATCCCTTCCCGGAGAGGAGCTGGGATGGGAATGGAGGGAATTCCCTGGGAAATGGGAGGAATTTGGGCAGGAATTCCCAGCTGGGCTGAAATTCCCAGAGAATTCCCTGGGAGTGGCCAAAGGAAGGTCAGGAAATTCCAGGATTTTGGGGTTGGGATTGAAGCTCTGTGGATCCCAAATCCCAAACCATTCCAGGGTTAAAACCCACCCTCATGGGGATTTCCTCCAGGAATTTAAAGCCCAGGACACGGAGAAAACTCGGAATTTTACCAGGGCAATCCCCTGCTGCCTTGAGCTCTTCCTGAAATTCCCAAAGACACGGGATAACAAACACAAAATCTGGGATTTTTTGGTGTTTTTCCTGCACTGGGATCCATTCCCACCAGGATCTGGAAGCGTTGGAGATACCAAAGGGCCTCATCCTCCTCTGGAATTCTCCACCAGGAAATCCACGGAAAATCCCGGATTTCTTCATGTTTTTCCTGACAAAACCTTCTTTATTTCTCCAGAAACTTCTTTTAAAAGGAGAAACTCCCCCACCAAAAAACCCAAAAAATCGTATTTTATCCCAAACTTTCTGGTGGTTTTATGTTTCCCTTCCTTATCCTTATTCCTCATCAAGGAATCTCGGTTTAAAAATCTCTTTTAAAGAATTAAAATTTCCCTCTTTTTCATCCTTTCTCTTCCCATCAGTGGCAAAAAAACCCCAAAACCAACAACCCCAAAAACCAGGAGAAACCCCCTGGAAATGGAATTTCCAGCCCTGGATTCTCCCTTGGCGGAGAATTTGGCTCGGGGGGTGTTTAATTGGAGTTTTTTGGGGTTTAATTGAAGTTTTTTTGAGGTTTAATTGAAGTTTTTTTGAGGTTTAATTGGAGTTTTTTTGGGGTTTAATTGGAATTTTTGGGGTTTAATTGGAGTTTTTTTGGAGGTTTAATTGGAGTTTTTTTGGGGTTTAATTGGAATTTTTGGGGTTTAATTGGAGTTTTTTTGGGGGTTTAATTGGAGTTTTTTGGGGTTTGGAATTTTTTGGGGTTTAATTGGAGGTTTTGGGGGTTTAATTGGAGTTTTTTTGGGGTTTGGAATTTTTTGGGGTTTAATTGGAGGTTTTTGGGGTTTAATTGGAGTTTTTTGGGGTTTATTTGGAATTTTTGGGGGGTTAATTGCAGGTTTTTTGGTGTTTAATTGCAGTTTTTGGGGGTTTATTTGGAATTTTTTTGGGGTTAATTGCAGGTTTTTTGGTGTTTAATTGGAGTTTTTTGGCATTTAATTGGGTTTTTTGGGGTTTAATTGGAGTTTTTGGGGTGTTTAATTGGAGTTTTTTGGGGGTTTAATTGCAGGTTTTGGGTGTGTATTTTTGATGTTTTAAGTTCAATTTTGGGTGTTTAATTCCTATTCCTCCTTCCTCTTCCCCCCTTTCCGCCTTCCCCCCTTTCTCCTCCTTTCCTTTCCCTTTTTCCCTTTTTCCCTTTTCCTTTTTTCCCCTTTTTCCCTTTTCCTTTTTTCTTCCTCTTCATTTCCCTCCTTCCTCTTTTCTTTCCTCTTTCCCTTTTTCCTTCCCCTTTCCCCCCTTTCTTCTCCTCTCCTTTCCCCTTTTCCTCCTTCCTCTTCCCCTTTCCCCCCTTTCCCCCCTTTTCCCCCTTTTCCCCCTTTTCCCCCTTTCCCCCCTTTTCCTCCTTCCCCTTTTCCTTTTTTCCCCTTTTCCTTTTTCCCCTTTTCCTTTTTCCCCTTTTCCTTTCCTCTTTCCCATTTTCCTTCCCCTTTCCCCCCTTTCTTCTCCTTTCCTTTCCCATTTTCTTTCCCTTCATTTTCCTTTCCCATTTTCCTTTCCCTCCTTCCTCTTTTCCTTTTCCCCTCTTTTCCTTTTCCTCCTTCCTCTTCCATTTTTCTCCTTTTCCTCCTTCCTTTTTCCCCTTTTCCTTTTCTTCCTTCCCCTTTTCCTTTTTTCTTTCCCTTTTTCCTTCCCCTTTCCCCCTTTCTTCTCCTCTCCTTTCCCCTTTTCCTCTTTTCCTTTTTCCCCTTTTCCTTTTCCTCCTTCCCCTTTTCCTTTTCTTCTTTCCCTTTTCCCTTCTCCTTTCCCTCTATTTTTTCTCCTTTCCCATTTTTCCTTCCCTTCATTTTCCTTTCCCCTTTTCCCTTTCCTCCTTCCTCTTCCCCTTTTTCCCCTTCCTCTTTTCTTTTTTTTTCCTTTTCCTTTTCTTCTTTCCCCTTTTCCTTCCCCTTCCCCCTTTCTTCTCCTCTCCTTTCCCCTTTTCCTCCTTCCTCTTTTCCTTTTTCCCTCTTTTCCTTTTCCTCCTTCCTCTTCCATTTTTCTCCTTTTCCTCCTAACTTTTTCCCCTTTTCCTTTTCCTCCTTCCCCTTTTCCTTTTCTTCTTTCCCTTTTTCCTTCCCCTTTCCCCCTTTCTTCTCCTCTCCCTTCCCCTTTTCCTCTTTTCCTTTTTCCCCTTTTCCTTTTCCTCCTTCCCCTTTTCCTTTTCTTCTTTCCCTTTTTCCTTCTCCTTTCCCTCTATTTTTTCTCCTTTCCTTTCCCATTTTCCTTCTCTTCATTTTCCTTTCCCCTTTTCCTTCTTCCTCTTCCATTTTTTCTCCTTTTCCTCCTTCCTTTTTCCCCTTTTCCTCCTTCCCCTTTTCCTTTTCTTCTTTCCCTTTTTCCTTCTCCTTTCCCTCTATTTTTTCTCCTTTCCTTTCTCATTTTCCTTCTCTTCATTTTCCTTTCCCCTTTTCCTTCTTCCTCTTCCATTTTTTCTCCTTTTCCTCCTTCCTTTTCCCCCTTTTCCTCCTTCCCCTTTCCCTTTTCTCCTTTCCCTTTTTCCTTCCCTGCACTTCCTTGGATACCTGACCTCACCTGAGACCCTTCCCGGTGCCCTTTGGAATTTCTGGGAATATTTTCCCTTGTTTCTCTCTATTCCGACCTTTAGCCTGGAAGTTTTGGGTTTTCCCAGCCCCAGGTTTCACTAACGCAGGGTTGGGAATTGGGACAAATCCGTGTGTTTTTGGTGTTTTTTGATGTTTTGAAGAATTGTGGGGAGTCTTGTGTGAAAAATCCACTTTTTTTCCATCAGAAAGGAGGATGAGGAAGGGCTGGAATTCAGCTGTCAGCAGCTCTGATACCCTACAGACAGGAATTCCTAAGAGCAGGAATTACTGCTCCCACGGAGCAAAAACCCGTAAATAACCACCCGAAATTCCAGAGGGCTGCAAAAAACCCCTCCAAAACCCAGCTGGAAAATCCCTTGGAGCGGCTCCTGTGCAGGATATGAGAAAAAACACCTCAGTTTGTCCCCAGGGGAACTTGGAATTGGAAATTTCCCCCCGTTTTGTTTTTCCCCCATGGAAAAGGTTTTCCCAGCCCCAGGTTTCACTAATGCAGGTTTGGGATTGGGACAAATCCTGGTGTTTTTTTGGTGTTTTTTGATGTTTTAAAGAGTTGTGGGGAGTCTTGTGTGAAAAATCCACTTTTTTTCCATCAGAAAGGAGGATGAGGAGGGGCTGGAATTCGGCTGCCAGCAGCTCTGATACCCTACAGACAGGAATTCCTAAGAGCAGGAATTACTGCTCCCACAGAGCAAAAACCCATAAATAACCACCCGAAATTCCAGAGGGCTGCAAAAAAACCCTCCAAAACCCAGCTGGAAAATCCCTTGGAGCGGCTCCTGTGCAGGATATGAAAAAAAACACCTCCGTTTGTCCCCAGGGGAACTTGGAATCGGAAATTTCCCCCCACGGAAAAGGTTTTCCAGCCCCTCTCCCCGTTCTCCAGCACGGGAACAACTTGATATCCAGAGGAATCCATCTGCCTTCCAAACATCCCTGAGCCTGTGCAGACAAGCCCGGCACGAAACGAGCCCGGAACGAGCTGGGAAATGGGAAAGCTAAAAACAAACCCGGAGGGAAAAAATAAAAAAATAAATAAAATAAAAAAAATCGCTTTACTTCGTGATAAAGCTGCCGGTCAGCTCCGGCCGGATTTTTCAGACCAAATAAAAAGAGGGAATGGATCCAATATGTCCCGGTTTTGCCGGAGGGCTGAGCTCCTGGATGAGCGGAAGGCGGGAAAAAAGCCGCGGCTGTGGCGGCTCCGACGTCAGCGCCATCCGTAATCGTGTCGGCGGTGACAGGACCACAGATCTTCCCGGGAGGCTTCACCCGTTCCCAGCGGGAATTGCGTCTCCTCCCGAGGCAGCCGTCGTTCTTCGTTCACACCGTGTCAACTGACTCCGATTCCAGGGCTGGAAAAACCCCGCTCCCACAAAGCCAGCTTGTCCGGATCGACATTCCCAACAAAACGGGGCCCTGGGGGGTTTGTCCCTCCTCGCAGGGAGGGAGCCAAGGTTTTCCTTGGATTGTCACCCCTTGGTCATCCCTGGGTTTTCCCACAGCCCTCCGAGGGTCCAGAGAAGTGGCCAAAATTAATTAGCGGGACGGAGCGAGTCTCGAAAAATCAAAAAGGTTTTGGTAAGGGAAGGAAATGGTGCCAAAAATGAAGATTAAAGCTGGAGTCTCCTCCTGGCTGCACCACCTGGAAAAGCTGGAATTCTCTGTTCTTCAGTACGGAACGCTGTGGGTGGGTCATTTGGCGTCTGGCCCAATGAGATCACCGAGAGGCGTTGAGTGACACTCCGGGCGCCCAATCCGTGCTCCTCTGCTGGCTCCCAGCCAATGACAATGAGAAAATCACGGAATGTTCTAGTTAAACTTCCTGAAATGCCTGAAGGTGAACTGCAATCCTTTCCCTGTTTGGGTGTGGGGTGCATTAGCACATCCCTGGATGTTGTGTCGTCGCCGAGAGCCTTCCTCGTGGAATTCTCCTCCTCCTCTTCCCGGTTTTCCCGGCGTGTCCGAGCTCTTGCCGCCGGCAAAGCTTCCGAAGGCTCCCGACAGAGTCATTTTGTGACAGTGACACACAAAATGTCACCGTGGCCGCTGGATTCAGCCCCGCTCCCGATGGAAATCCCATTAAAGAAAAGGTGGAAAAGGTCAAAGGTCGCAGCTCCCGGCGCTCACTCCCGGTTTGACGTCGAGCACGGGAATGTGGTTTTGGAAACTCTGGAATTGTGGATGTCCAAGGACGCCCACCTGGGTTCCCGGGGTGGGCAGAGGTGAGGGAGGTGTGGAAGTTTTTATTGGAGAATTCCTGGCAGAAGAGGCAATTCCACCCCATCTCCATGAGCGGATCCAGGAGGAAAACCTGAGGATCTACAGGATCCACCTTCCCCTCCGTGCTGGGAGAGTCAGGGACCAACCCCTCCCCAAAACCAGGGGTGGAGAGCTGGGAACAGGCAGGAGGGATCCAGCACGGGCAGGCTGTGCCGGAGGATCCCGATTCCCGCCGGGATGGGGTGATGGTGGCACCCTTGGGAGACGCCCAGGGGTCACCATCCCCACCTGCCCGGAGCTCAGGGATCTCCCACCCTCGGTTCCTCCCTGGTCTCGCCACCTCAGAGGGACGATTTGGGGTTTTGAGGGATCTCAGCTCCTCCCACCAGCACGGTCCTGGCTTCCCGATGCTCCTCCTGGGAAAGGATGGGATTTGGGATTGCTTGGGATGGACAGAAGAGGCTGAGCCTGCTGTAAATAAATAAGCGCAGAATTTATTCCCGGTTTTAATGCAGAACTCTACAAAAGCTGACAGGAAAGAGGCGTTTTTCCCACCAGGCCGCTCCAAAGGGTCCCTAAATCCTGAAATTTCATCCCTCAAATGCAACCCTCGGAGCCCATCCCCACGGGTGACGAGACACCTGGAATGTCCCCAGTGTCCCCAGGGCTGCCCTTCCCAGAGGAGATGATGCCCTATTCCATAAAATCCTGGAACTGGGAGGAACCAGGAGCATGGAGTCCAACTCCGGAGCTCTTTGTGGGCTCTGGCAGAAGCAAGTCCTGGGCTTTATTCCCGGGAGAAGCGCTGCGTCCTTCCTGCCCTTCCCGGAGGAGGATCTCCGGGAGCATCATTCCAGCCTTTTCACCATGTAGGGCCCTTCCAGCTCGTAGCCCATCTTCCTGTAGTAATTCCTGGTGCCCACACCTGCGAGGAGGAGAACACGGAGGTGAGAAAACGCCGTGGGGACAAAGCTGCCAAAGCCAGGCCTGGCTGGGCAGCACCTTCCAAGGAGGAATGGTGCCGGAAGGAGCTCGGCCTCTCCAGACTCAGCTGCTGTGCGGGCGCGGGGGCGTTCGCTCGTTAGCAGCTGGACTAATTACGGCGCTGTTCAGGCAGGAGCCGCAGCTGCTCCATCCGCCCTGGATGGCGCCCCGCGTCCTTTGTCTCGGCAAAGGCCACGAGCTCCGAGAGGGAAAATCGGCACGGGAAACGGGGAAACGCGAACCCCGGGCACGACGAAAGCCCGAGGGCCCAGCTGTGGGATCATCCCCGGAGCTGAAGGGCCCTACAAGCCCCCGGGGCCATTCCAGAGGCTCCGGGAATGAGCTCAGCCCCAGGCCAGGTGCTCGAGTGGGCGCGATCCAATTTCCTCCGGCAGGACGGCTCCGAACGCTCCCCGAGAGCCTCTTCCCTGTCCTTCCCCTCTTGAGGCCCATAGGAAAGGTGGGATGGATGGGAAGCTCCTCGTCCTTCCCACCTCAGCTAATTACTCACAGATGCAGTAATTACTCGTTGGGGAGGGAGGAGGGATTCGGCGTCACAGCATGAAGAGGACTCACCTCCTCCCACCTCCTCCTCCCTCTGATCCCTCTGCAGCCTTCCTGGAAACTCCAGGGCTCTCCAGGAACAGGCAGGGAACGACCCTGGTAACCCTTTCCTGCCCCTTTCAGGCAGGTTTGGTTGAAACGACCCTCGGCTGTTTCCTAAACGCACGTTTCAGGAGCTCCTGGAGGGTTTAGGATCCCAAAACTCCCACCCGTGGCAGGGCTTGGACATGGATGGTCATTAATGTCCCGTCCAACCCCAACCACTCCTGGATTCATCCCAAGATTCCAAACTGGATCAACCCCAGGCCTGGGATGTCCTCGTGCCCCCCCGATTCCAGCAGCTGGGATGACCCTGGAAACCCACAAAGGACCCCAAACTGCGGAACACCTGAGCAGATTCCCTTCTCAGCAGTGGTGACACCCGTGTGATGTCACAGCAGAGCCAAGGACACCCCGGAGGAACCCGAATTCACTCCGCTTTTGGAACGGGGGAGCAAGGAAAAGCCCGAGAGCACTGCAAACACACCATTCCCCTCCTCCTGAGCTCTGCTGCAGGGGCTGGGACCTCTGACCTGGAGAAAACCACGGCCCAGAAACATCCCCTGCAGCTGGGGGACTCCGCCTCTGAAAGATCACGAGGACACAAAGAGATCAAAACGCAAATTCTGGCTCCGGAGGATCACAAAGCCACCAGGAAATGTCCAAACGTATTTTGGCCTCTGGAGGATCATCCACAGCCCCGAACAACCTGGATAAAGGCTCAGCAGCACCTCAAGCTGAAGGACGGCCAAATAATTCAACTGATGGTTTTAAACCTCCTCCATCAGAGTCCTTTTTAACAAAACTCCATTTTTATGCCTTGGGAAACGTGAGGTGTTTGAAGGCAACATCTCAGGTTGCTTCCATGAATCCTGAAAACTTTAAAGAGGCATCACCTGAGTGCCAGGTCCTCTTCTCTGGGTTCACTGACGTGTCCTCGTGTCCCGAGTGTCACCGTCCCAGCCCAGTCACTTCTTCCACTAAACGTCCTCCAGCGGGAGAATCTTCCCCTGGAGACGCCCCAAGGACACCGTGACCCTGCGGGAAGCCGGGGCTGGAGCAGCGTCCTGGCAGGGGACCCGTGTCCCCATGGAGAGAGCGACATTCCAGAGGCCACAGAAGAGCCTTGGAATGCCCGACACACCCGGAAGGTCTCCACGAAACAGGATTTTTCCCAAATTTTTGCCGCTCTGATTTACCCCGAATGGGAATGTGGGACCTTCCCACTGCTCCAAGCTGCACCCGTGATTTCCTCCAAGGGAAAATAAATCCAAGAAATATCCTGAAAGAACTATCCTGAAGGACTGGAAGAAGAAGACCGAGAACACGGCTTTCCAAGGCAGAACTGGCCAAACTCCTGACCCTGCAGCTTCGGCACAGGGATTTAACGGAAAATATTCCGTAGCCAACCGTGCCGGAGCTCAGGCTGAGCTCAGCAGAGCAGGACCCATCCCGATCCAGCCTAAGGACAGAGGCTCTGATCCCGCCTGGATTCATGGAAACCCAGGAGCGGCTTTGTAGAAGTGTCCCCTCCCCACGAGTGACACATCCTCTGACAAGGGCGGATTTAATCCCCTTTCGGGAGCACGCGAATGGTGGCGGAAGCCGCCGATAACCTCCCAAAACCCTGGGATTTGAGTCCTGAAAACGAATGAAACACGATTTTGACGCCTGCCTGGAGCAGGGGGCAGAGGGAAGCGGCTCCGGCACCAGGGATAAACACACTGGTGGCCCAGAGGGACGGGGACAGGCACGGGAGCGTGGCAGAACCATCCCATAAATCCATAAATCCATAAATCCCCGTCTCTGACTCAGCCCCGCCGCGCTGGAATTACCGACACGGCATCCGAGTATCCTCCAAGATCCCTCGGCCACGGCTCAGCGGGCACGGAGCTGAGCGAAAATGAGATTGTTTTCAGCACCATTAACGACCTGCTAAGAGTTCATAACATTCCTGCGGCGGAGAGACTCGCCGAGACACACCGCGGATTTCGTCTCCGCGTTTTCCCTGGCAGCCGCCGGAATCCGCTCCCGGGATGCGGAATCTGGGCACATCCCGACTCACAGATTCCTCCCCAGCCCCGATATTCCAGGGATAACCAGAGCCAGCTGAGCTTGCCCAACGCCTCACCCCACTGAGGCGCCAGCTGCGGTTTTCCAGGGTTTTTTTTTTTAGGGAGTAACCACCCGGATCAGTGCTTTGCCTGTGGAAAAGGGAGGCTGGACATCCCAAGTGGACACCTGGACAATCTGTGGGATCGCCGGGAAGATTGTCCTTGAAGGCTGCCGGGAAAAGGATCGGCCAAACAGGACAGGAAACGGTTTTTCCAGAGAATCTGTGGATTCCTCATCCCTGGAAATGTTCCAGGTCGGACGGGGCCTGGAGCAGCCTGGGATGGTGGGAGGTGTCCCTGCCCACGGAACTGGATCAGATTTCAGCTCCTTTCCCACCAAAACCATCCTGGAATTCTGTGGAAGGACCACGTGACATTGACCAAAATGCTTCGGATTTCTCCCAGAATGAGCAACGAGTCTCAAGCCACACACAGGGATTGGGATGGCCACGGGATTTGGGATGGCCACAGGGATTTGGGAGGGCTCTGGGGATTTGGGATGGCCACAGGGATTTGGGATGGCCACAGGGATTTGGGAGGGCTCTGGGGATTTGGGATGGCCACGGGATTTGGGATGGCCACAGGGATTTGGGAGGGCTCTGGGGATTTGGGATGGCCACAGGGATTTGGGATGGCCACAGGGATTTGGGAGGGCTCTGGGGATTTGGGATGGCCACAGGGATTTGGGATGGCCACAGGGATTTGGGATGGCCACGGGGATTTGGGATGGCTCTGGGAATTTGGGATGGCCACAGTGACTGGGATGGCTCTGGGGATTTGGGATGGCTCTGGGAATTTGGGATGGCCACGGGGATTTGGGATGGCCACGGGGATTTGTGATGGCTCTGGGGATTTGGGATGGCCACGGGGATTTGGGATGGCCACGGGGATTTGGGATGGCTCTGGGGATTTGGGATGGCCACAGGGATTTGGGATGGCCACAGGGATTTGGGATGACCAAGGGAATTTGGGATGGCCACAGGGATTTGGGATGGCTCTGGGGATTTGGGATGGCCACAGGGATTTGGGATGGCCACGGGGATTTGAGATGACCAAGGGAATTTGGGATGGCTCTGGGAATTTGGGATGGCCACGGGGATTTGGGATGGCCACGGGGATTTGGGATGGCTCTGGGAATTTGGGATGGCCACAGGGATTTGGGATGGCCACGGGGATTTGGGATGGCTCTGGGAATTTGGGATGGCCACGGGGATTTGGGATGGCCACGGGGATTTGGGATGGCCACGGGGATTTGGGTTGGCCACAGGGATTTTGGGATGGCCACAGGGATTTGGGATGGCCACGGGGATTTGGGATGGCCACAGGGATTTGGGTTGGCCACAGGGATTTTGGGATGACCACGGGGATTTGGGATGGCCACAGGGATTTGGGATGGCCACAGGGATTTGGGATAGCTCTGGGAATTTGGGATGGCCACAGGGATTTGGGATGGCTCTGGGAATTTGGGTTGGCCACAGGGATTTGGGATGGCCAAAGCTGTTTCTCTTGGCACCAGTGAACGCTCTGGAATGTGACTTTTTCTGGAAAAGCCACGGAGAAGGAAGTGACAAAAGCTTTGGCTGTCACCTACGGCATTCCAAGGACACGGATGCCACCAACACTTGTGGACATTCCCGGGTTTGCCTCGGACAGAGACGTCACTCCTCAAGCTGGCAGCACTGATTCATGAGTCATGAATGCCAAATCCAGGTTTTCAATCCATGGGAATGTAGGAAAATGATTGGGAACTGGAGCTGGGAACGCGCAGCAGCTCCATCCGCCATCTTCCCTTGAGTTCCGTTGGGCATTCCCGCTTCCCACAAGGCCGGGATTTATCTCCAGGGAAAACACGAGGCTGTGAATCCCAAAAACCCCCCACTGGGAACGGGAACAACGGGAAACAGGCCAAGGATCAGAGATAACCAAAACCTGCCTTATCAGCACTGAGGAAATGGGGGGAAAATCCCGATTTTTTAACAGCCCTGAGCAAACCGCGGCACGCCGGAGCAATCCTGGAAAAGTTCTGGATTTCAGGAACCAAGGAACGATCCCTAAGCAAAGACTGGTATTTTCAATCAGAGAGCTGGCAATGGATTTTCTGGAAGCTCCTGAAGACACCGAGGAGATGAAAATCCTTGGAAAACTGGAGGATTTTGGAAATGTTCCTCAGTATCCCCAGGAATGGGCAGGGACACTTTCCACTATCCCATGTTGCTCCAAGCCCTGTCCAACCTCGGACACTTCCAGGGATGGGGCAGCGCCAAATCCTGGGAAACCTGAGCCTCATTCCCTCAGAAAACAGGAATCCAATACTACTTATTGAGAAGATAATTAAAAACCCATTTCACGTCACTGAATCTGCCTGAAACCAGAGCTCCGGAAGCGATTCTGGGTATTTTTTCCCTCACCCACGAGCGCTGAGGTCTGAAGCTCTTCCCTGCAGAGCGACTCTCAGTGGGATCGATATTCCCGGCGGGGTTGAATCCCGGGGATGGGAGAGAGCCGAGTATTCCACGACCTCCTCCTGCCTCAGCAGCCACCAGGAGCTACTCAGGGCTGTGATTTAGCCCTGTGGGAGCTGTGGGATCACGGAGCCACGATCCCAGGATGAGAATCCTTTCCTAAAACCGGCAGCGGAGTCACCCCCAGCTGTGCCCAACCCCAGAGCCGCCGTTTGTTGGACCTGCGGGAGGAACCCGCCCCCGAAATCCTGCGGTTCGTAATGTCAAACGCAAGTCGGGGTTGGTTTTTTTTTTTTCCTTTCCTTTTTCCCGGCTGGAATGCATCCCGGAGGTTTTAAATGACTGTTTTCACAGCCCCGGTGTCTGGCAGCGAAGGCTGTGTCACGGCACGGCCCCGAGCAGCCACGATCCCACTGATGGGGTGATTTGAAATCACGGCTCTGTCAGGGGAAAAATAAATAAAGGAGTTTTTCTGGAGCTTGGGTGTTGTTCATCAGCTCAGCAACGGCTCAGCGCCGCTGGCCTTGGAGATCCCAGACGGGACCATCTGTGACCCCTGGTCCACGGGCAGAAACAGCCCTGGAATCATCCTCCAGCCTCCCAAAAAAATCCCTGCTCCACTTGAATCCAGAGCGGATCCGATGGGAACGCAGAACGTTCCTGCTGGGGCTGCTCCGACTTCTCAGCTGGAGAAATACAAACCAGGGGAGAAACCAAAGAGCATTTCTGGGGGAAAAAAACCCCAATGAAATAATAAAAACAGAACAACAACTGATTTCTGAAGGCCGAGTCCGCGGGTGAGACCCATCCCCGAGATCCCAGACGGGGAGATTCCGTCTCTGTGATCCCCTGACGATGGAAGCAACGATTCCTTAATGCCCACACCCAGCAAACCCCGGCTGTGGCGCCAGGAAAAGGCAAAGAGCCTTTGGAAGAGCTGGGATTGATTTATTTTAACTCTGTGAGTTCCTGCTGTGTCAGGCAGCTCCAGCTCCATCACTGGGATCATCCCAGGATCTGGGAAAACCATCCAGAGGTTGATGTCCCCCACCTGCTCCGCTTGGAACAGGAATTTGGAGGAGCTGTGATTGGTTTGTTTTAACCAATTTTTTTTTTTTTGGCCCATCTCCCATCTCCATCCCCAGCAAAACGGAACATTTGGGAGGTAATTCCGTAACTTCCACCAGGATTTAACGGATTGCCGCCGTGCTGTGGCCGTGGGGCATCGGGATTGATGGGGACAGGGGAATGTGTCAGCTCCTGAGCCCCAAATCTGTCACAATTCCAGGGTTCGGGATTGTGGCCGTGGGGCATCGGGATTGATGGGGACAGGGGAATGTGTCAGCTCCTGACCCCCAAATCTGTCACAATTCCAGGGTTCAGGATTGTGGCCGTGGGGCATCGGGATTGATGGGGACAGGGGAATGTGTCAGCTCCTTATCCCCAAATCTGTCACAATTCCGGGGTTTGGGATTGTGGCCGTGGGGCATCGGGATTGATGGGGACAGGGGAATGTGTCAGCTCCTGACCCCCAAATCTGTCACAATTCCAGGGTTCAGGATTGTGGCCGTGGGGCATCGGGATTGATGGGGACAGGGGAATGTGTCAGCTCCTTATCCCCAAATCTGTCACAATTCCGGGGTTTGGGATTGTGGCCGTGGGGCATCGGGAGAGACGGGGACAGGGGAATGTGTCAGCTCCTGATCCCCAAATCTGTCACAGTTCCAGGGTTCAGGATTGTGGCCGTGGGGCATCGGGAGAGACGGGGACAGGGGAATGTGTCAGCTCCTGACCCCCAAATCTGTCACAATTCCGGGGTTCGGGAGGTTTTAGCTCTTGAGGCTTCTCCAGAGGCGGTGGTTGGAATATCGGGCCCGGGAGATGGATTTGGGATGAGTCACTGAGCATGTGAGACATCCATGATCCGTCTTTTTTCCTGTGGGCTCTGGGATGATGACCTCAGCGATCCTGAGAGGCAGCCCATCTCCTCCAGCAGGGAATCACAGCACGGCTCCCGTTGGGAAGGACCTTGGGATGTCCTTATCCAGGGGAAGGGACACCTTCCCTGCCCCAGGTGGCTCCAACCTGCGCTTGGACACTTCCAGGGATGGGGCAGCCGGGAATTCTCTGGGAATTCCGCGCCAGGGATCCGCTTTGGGCTCCCAGAGAGAACGCTGCCGGTTAAAAAGCAGCGAGGAGGGGAAAAATCCTCCACCATTTCTGGTTTGGTTTTGTTGTCCCTCTTCACAGGGCTCCTCCTTGGACTGCCCATCCCTGGAAGTGCCCGAGGAAAGGCTGGAGCAGCCTGGGATGGTGGGAAGCTGGAATCTCATCCAGAGGGTGGGACAGGGGGCTTTGCAGTTCCATCCCAACCCAAACCATTTGGGATCTGGGGACGCTCCGAGCCCCTGTGTGCCCCTGGGGCAGCACCAGGAGAGGGGCGGGGAGCAGCAGCTCCTCTTGGATCCCTGCGGATCCCTGGGAAGCTCCGGAACACAGAGAATGAAGCGGGAATTCAGAGAGTTAAATTAATCCCAGCTCTGAGTGGTTTTCCCTCAGCTTTTCCCAGCTCCTGGGATGATCCCAGTGACGGAGCTGGAGCTGCCTGACAAAGCAGGAACTCACAGAGTTAAACCAAACCAATCCCAGCTCTTCCAGATGTCACCCACTGCGCTGTTCCAAGTGGGGAACCCAAGCCCTGGATGGTTTTCCCCAACTCCTGGGATGATCCCAAGCTGGAGCTGCCTGACAAAGCAGGAACTCACAGAGTTAAACCAATCCCAGCTCCTCCAAATTCCTGTTCCAAGTGGAGCAGGTGGGGAACACCCAGCCTCTGGATGGTTTTCCCAGCTCCCGGGATGATCCCAGTGATGGAGCTGCCTGACAAAGCAGGAATTCAGAGAGTTAAACCAAACCAATTCCAGCCCTTCCAAATTTCACCCACTCTGCTGTTCCAAGGAGAGAACCCAACCTCTGGATGGTTTTCCCAGTTCCTGGGATGATCCCAAGCTGGAGCTGCCTGACAAAGCAGGAACTCACAGAGTTAAACCAAACCAATCCCAGCTCTTCCAGACGTCACCCACTCCGCTGTTCCAAGCCCTGGATGGTCTTTCCCCAGCTCCCGGGATGATCCCAGAGCCGGAGCTGCCTCCCAGGGAGGAGGACTCCATCCCGCCCGTCCCTGGGCCGTGACACATCCCTGTCCCTGGGCCGTGACACGTCCCTGGCCCGAGGCCACGTTCATTTTCTCCTTGGCAGCCCCCGAACGGCGGCCGGGGCCGGGGGAACGCCGCCGCCATGCCGAGCTCCATGGAAATGAGCTCCTGGCAGGTTCCGGGAGGATCGGACCCGCCCGGAGCCTCCTCGGGAGCCGGCGCTGGTTTAACGGGATAAAAGCCGCGGCGGTCCCGAGGGGAGGCCCGGGGAGGGGATTCATCGGGTCCTTCCGCGGGAGATAAGGACACAAAGCTGCAGCGCCACAGATAACGACAGTCGTTATCTGGGGTTTATTCCCGGGGTTTATTCCCGGGGTTCAGTTCCCGGGGTTTAGTTCCCGGGGTTTATTCCCGGGGTTTAGTTCCCGGGGTTTAGTTCCCGGGGTTTATTCCCGGGGTTTAGTTCCCGGGGTTTAGTTCCCGGGGTTTATTCCCGGGGTTTATTCCCGGGGTTTATTCCCGGGGTTTATTCCCGGGGTTTAGTTCCCGGGGTTTAGTTCCCGGGGTTTATTCCCGGGGTTTATTCCCGGGGTTTATTCCCGGGGTTTATTCCCGGGGTTTATTCCTGGGGTTTAGTTCCCGGGGTTTATTCCCAGGGTTTAGTTCCCGGGGTTTATTCCCGGGGTTTATTCCCGGGGTTTAGTTCCCGGGGTTTATTCCCGGGGTTTATTCCCGGGGTTTAGTTCCCGGGGTTTAGTTCCCGGGGTTTATTCCCGGGGTTTATTCCCGGGGTTTATTCCTGGGGTTTAGTTCCCGGGGTTTATTCCCAGGGTTTAGTTCCCGGGGTTTATTCCCGGGGTTTATTCCCGGGGTTTATTCCCGGGGTTTATTCCTGGGGTTCAGTTCCCGGGGTTTATTCCCGGGGTTTATTCCCGGGGTTTAGTTCCCGGGGTTTATTCCCGGGGTTCAGTTCCCGGGGTTTAGCTCCCGGGGTTTATTCCCGGGGTTTATTCCCGGGGTTTATTCCCGGGGTTCAGTTCCCGTGGTTTATTCCCGGGGTTTATTCCCGGGGTTCAGTTCCCGGGGTTTATTCCCGGGATTTATTCCCGGGGTTTAGTTCCCGGGGTTTATTCCCGGGGTTTATTCCCGGGGTTTAGTCCCGGGCTTTATTCCCAGGGTTTATTCCCAGGGTTTATTCCTGCGGAATCCCAGCCTGGATTCATTGAATCCCAGTTTTGAATCACTGAATCCCAGTCTGGATTTGATGAATCCCAGCTTGCATTAATTGAATCCCAGTTTGGATTTGATGAATCCCAGTCTGGATTCACTGAATCCCAGTCTGGATTTGATGAATCCCAGTTTGGATTTCCTGAGTCCCAGTTTGGGCTCACTCAGTCCCAGTCTGGATTCCCTGAATCCCAGTTTGGGCTCACTCAGTCCCAGTTTGGGCTCACTCAGTCCCAGTTTGGGCTCACTCAGTCCCAGTCTGGATTTCCTGAATCCCAGTTTGGGCTCACTCAGTCCCAGTTTGGATTTGCTGAATCCCAGTTTGGGCTCACTCAGTCCCAGTTTGGGCTCACTCAGTCCCAGTCTGGATTCCCTGAATCCCAGTTTGGGCTCACTCAGTCCCAGTTTGGGCTCACTCAGTCCCAGTCTGGATTTCCTGAATCCCAGTTTGGGCTCACTCAGTCCCAGTTTGGGCTCACTCAGTCCCAGTTTGGATTTGCTGAATCCCAGTTTGGGCTCACTCAGTCCCAGTCTGGATTAGCCGAATCCCAGTTTGGGCTCACTCAGTCCCAGTTTGGGCTCACTCAGTCCCAGTCTGGATTAGCCGAATCCCAGTTTGGGCTCACTCAGTCCCAGTCTGGATTCCCTGAATCCCAGTTTGGGCTCACTGAGTCCCAGTCTGGATTCCCTGAATCCCAGTTTGGGCTCACTCAGTCCCAGTCTGGATTTGCCGAATCCCAGTTTGGGCTCACTGAGTCCCAGTCTGGATTCCCTGAATCCCAGTTTGGGCTCACTCAGTCCCAGTCTGGATTCCCTGAATCCCAGTTTGGGCTCACTGAGTCCCAGTTTGGGCTCACTCAGTCCCAGTCTGGATTCCCTGAATCCCAGTTTGGGCTCACTCAGTCCCAGTCTGGGCTCACTCAGTCCCAGTCTGGATTCCCTGAATCCCAGTTTGGGCTCACTGAATCCCAGTTTGGGCTCACTGAGTCCCAGTCTGGATTAGCCGAATCCCAGTTTGGGCTCACTCAGTCCCAGTCTGGATTCCCTGAATCCCAGTTTGGGCTCACTCAGTCCCAGTCTGGATTCCCTGAGCCGGGGATGCGCAGGACAATCAGTGGGATAAAATCACAGCGACATCACCGATTGTTCCGTTCCACCCCTGACACCTCCCTCTGTCCCAGGCTGCTCCAATCGCTGTCCACTGGACATTCCAGGATCCAGGGGCAGCTTCCCTGGGAATTCCAGCCCAGCCCCTCCCCACCCTCACAGGGAACAATTCCTTCCCAACATCCCACCCCAATCTCCCTTTTCCACTTCAAAGCCATTCCCTGTGTCCTGTCCCTCCATCCCTTGTCCCCAGCCCCTCTCCAGCTCTCCTGGAGCCCCTTTGGGCCCTGGAAGGGGCTCTGAGGATTCCCTGGATCCTTCCCTTCTCCATGTGAGCATTCCCAGCCCTCCCAGCCTGGCTCCATCCCAGAGCTCCTCACGAAGGGCGGCAGGAGGTTCCAGAGCCAGGCTGGAATATCTCACATTCCAGCCCCTGCGGATCGTCCTGGCCACCTCCAGATGTCCGGGTGGAGGCCACCAGGCACCGCCAGGAAGGACAAACCGGCATCCCTCAAAAAAACCCCCAGAAACCCCCAGGTTTCCCCAGATTTTGTCATTTCACGGAATTTCCGAGGAACGCCGGAGCTCTCGGGGTCCCCAGGACACGAGGGTGACACCGGGGAGCACAAAGGATCTCTGGAATATCTGGATTTGTGGGAGCACACCCAACGCCTCCGAATGCTCTCCCGCACTGGCGCCGCTCCGAGGGAGCAGCTGGAAGCGTTTGCTCCCGGGATTGGGGTCGGATGGGGCTAATTACGGGATGTCAAGCCTCAAACGCGGGAATGACGGCCAGAGGAAGGGCTCCAAGGACACAGGGTTGTCCTTTGTCCACCTCCACCCGCAGCCAGAGGGCATTCCGTCATCCCTCCTGCCCAGCTCCAGGAAGGGAGGAAAAAATCTTCGGGAATTCCACGGGAAGGGACGAGGAGGGAAGTCCAGCAGTTGTGCAGGAAGGAAAAACAAATAAAAATCCCTGGAAAATGCTCGTGGCTCTGATCCCAGCCCATTTCCACTGCTGGGAATTCCAGACTCCCAGGAGGAAAATGTCCTTCGTTTCCTCAGGGAGGGAAGGGAAAGGGGAAGGGGAAGGGGAAGGGAAGGAATTCTCCACATTCCTTAAGGATTCCCCACATCCCTCATACTTCCAACCCCTCGTGGACATCAGAGGAGCGAATTTTTCGTTGAGGTTTGTGGGGGTTTGAAAAGAGCAAAAAAAGAAGCAAATCCAGAGCAGGCAAAAGTGAAAATCCCCAAAATCCCAACAAAGGCTGGAGCAAAACCCTGGGAATCCCAACTGCTGGCAGAGGGAAAAAAATGGGATTTCAGGGCTGGGGATAATGGAGTGACCCCGAGCTCCCGGCACAAAGGCACCACTCGAGCAGAAAATTACCAGAAATGGGCAAAGAGATAAAAAAAATCGCTGCTCCTGAGCAGGGGAGGGGGAGAGCCTCCTGCTTCCTGCCTGGAACAGCGCGGAATCCCGGGAAAAGGGCCCCGATCCCAGCTCCTGACTGGGAATGTTCATCCGCAGCGGGGCAGGGAAAGATCTGGGTGTGGGTTTTTTTTTGGGGGGGAAGGATGGACCTTGAGGTCTAAAGGGGTTCAGAATATCCAGGGATAACGGAATCCAGGGATAACGGAATCCAGGGATAACAGAATCGCAGGATATCAGCATCCACGGACATCAACATCCGATTTCCCTGAATCCCAAACCCTTCCCAATCCTCGTTTTCCCTCCGAAGGCATTCCAAGCCCACTGCCCCAGAGGCAGTTCTCCCAGTGGTCCTCTCCTGAGGGAGGGACGTTTAACTGGGAGCAGCTGGGATGGCTCCTCCGGGCAGCATTCCCAGCTCCTGGAATCATTCCCAGCTCATTGTGGATCTCTGCTCTCCCCTTTGTTCGGAAGAGCCTTTCCATGGGAAAATCCTGCTGCGTTCTCCCCCAAAATTAAAGAACTGGGAAAGCAAAGAGCTCAGCCAGACCCCGGGAAAACAAAACGCTTCGGGAAGAGTCTGCTGGGAAAATCTGGGATTTTTCCTTAGGAAGGGTATTAATTTGGGAAATCGGGGTTTGGATGCACTTTTCCAGGGAAATCCGCGCTGGTTTGTCCCATGGATCTCCCCTGATCTTGTCCCTGCTCTGGAGCAGGGAGGTGCAAACAGCTCCCGAATTTCCGGGGAAATTTGGGAAACCAGGGAGCAGCCCAAATCTCTGGAACAACCTTTGGAGACGGACAAATCCCACTGGACAGTAATCCAGGAATTCTGGGATTGCAAACACGCAGGGAATTTGGGATACGGACACAACAAACACCACGCTCAGAACTTGGAGAACAAGATTTAAACCCTCGATTTTACGATTCCCGTGGGAGGGAAGAACATTTCCTTCTAAATCCCTGGAAAATGTTCCCAGCTCTGATCCAGACCCGCTTCCAACCGCTGGGAATTCCAAATCCCCGGGAAGGAAAGCGCCTTAGTTTCCTCATCAATCCGATCTCGGAGTAATTCCCACCCAATCCAAGTTCAGAAATTGTGGATTTCGGGGGGAAGGGAAAGGGAAAGGGAAAGGGAAAGGGAAAGGGAAAGGGAAAGGGGAAGGGGAAGGGGAAGGGAAGGGAAGGGAAGGGAAGGGAAGGGAAGGGAAGGGAAGGGAAGGGAAGGGAAGGGAAGGAAAGGAAAGGAAAGGAAAGGAAAGGAAAGGAAAGGAAAGGAAAGGAAAGGAAAGGAAAGGAAAGGAAAGGAAAGGAAAGGAAAGGAAAGGAAAGGAAAGGAAAGGAAAGGAAAGGAAAGGAAAGGAAAGGAATCCCAAGGATTCTCCACGTTTTCAACTCCTGTTCCTCCACTTTGTGCAGGATTTTCCTTCCCATCAATCCACATAATACAAACATTGATATAAAAACCTCCTGCCAGGACACTCTGGAGAATCCCAACTCGTCCTTGCTTAAGGAGAGCCGATATTCCCGCTCACTCCAGCCCCAAAATCCCAGTTAATCCAACACCAAACCCCTTTTCAGAGCTCTCACATCATCAAACCTCCAGGATTTCAGTCCAGGCTGGCACACAGCCGGAATTCCCTGGCTCTTCCCAACTCCCAGGAATCAATTCCCCTTCCAAAGGTCATTAATGGGAGCAGACAATTCATCATTCCCACTCCTCTCACCGGCCGCCCTGAGATCGGCATTTCTAAAAATAACAACTCTGGGAAGGAAGGAAAACTCCCGGGAAGTTTTCCCAGAGCCCCTCGATCCTCGGGATCTCCTCATCCAGGAATCCACATCCTCATTTCTCCGGTGAGTTATTCCTGCCTGGGCTCTTTACGGAGGAAATGAGGAGGAAACTTTGGGATTCCAGCTTCTCTCCATGGAAATTCCGGGTTTTGGGTGGGTTTTAACACCGTGGGATGAGGCTGGAATTCTGAGATTCCCGTTTCTCCCCCGATGGGAAAAGGGGCAGGAGGAGGATCCCGGTTTCCTCCCAGCACAGGATTATCTGGGAAAGAGTCAGCCACTGGAATGAACCATTCCAGATCCCAGGAAAAAAACAAGGAATTAGTCCAGTTTCTGCTCAGGCTCGCGGATTCCTGCAGGAATGCCGAAGATCTGGGAGCCTGGAAAAGCCCTGCATTCCCAGGGTTTTTTTTTTTGGGATTGTGACATCTCCTGTGGTTTCACACTCCCAGGAGTAGCCAAAGGTTTCAGAGCCTGGAAAAACCCTCTGGATTTTTTGGGATGTGGTGGCACCTCCTGTGGCTTCACATTCCCGGCAATAGCCAAGGACCCAACCACGGATTTGTGGGATTGGAAGAAGTCTCCGTGCCCTGGATTTTTGGGATTGTGGCACCGCTCCCCTCCTGACCTTCACCGGGAAGCAATCCGGGATTTTCCCATTCCCACACCCAGGGATTTTACAGCAGGAAGACGGAAATTCCGGAATCCCAGCGCCGAGGGGGATGGAAAAGATTGAAAAGCCTGGAATGCTCCAGAGCCGACGGGAAAACCATGGATGGAGGGAGGAGATCCCAATGGGAACAGCTGGGGATGCCAGGAAATGCCAGGATTTCCCTTTCCTCCCTGTTTTCCATCCCAATTCCCTTCCCTCTGGATCCAGGTTTCCAATCCCAGTGCTGAACCATCAGCCGGAAAAATCCCGGATTTCTCCGGAGTTTTCCAGCTTCCCAAATTCCTTCCCTAAAGGTGAGCAGGACCCAACCAGCTGCAGGACTGGGGAGATGGCAAAGAAATTCCAAGGTGTCCTCTTTTCCAACCCCTTGGAATGATGATTTCACTCCCCTTGGAAGGACGATTTCCGCTCGTTTTTAACAAAACTCAAACCCCTCCAACCCTCTCCTGTCCCGGAATTCCCTGTTTTTCCTTCTGGGAAAATCATTTCCTGCTGGAAATGTAACTTGGAACAGGTTCCCGAATTTAAGGAATTCCGTTTCAGATCCCAAGGCCCCGCCCTCTGACGGAGGAAAAACCCTCCTGGCTGCGTTCCTACCCCAGGTGAAACCTCGGCGAGGATTGGGATTCAGCATCTCCAAGGAAACGGCTGGAAAACCTGCGGATGGCGGGAGAAACCGCGGGATACTGAGCGTGGCACTCCGGGGATTCAGAGGGAACACGGGGGAATTCCCAGCGCAGACTGACACCAAACAGCAGGAAAAGGGAAACCACTGGGAAATGGAATCATGGAATTCTGGAATCCGGGGGAATTCCCAGTTTAGACTGACACCAAACAGGAATAGGGAAACCACTGGGAGAATAAATCATGGAATTCTGGTGGAATTCCCAGTTCAGACTGACACTAAACAGCAGGAAAAGGGAAATCACTGGGAGAATAAATCATGGAATTCCGGAATCTGGGTGGAATTCCCAGCTCAGACTGATGCCAAGCAGCAGGAAAAGGGAAACCATTGGGAGATGGAATCATGGAATTCGGGTGGAATTCCCAGCTCAGACTGACGCCAAGCAGCAGGAAGAGGGAAACCATTGGGAGAATAAACCATGGAATTCTGGCGGAATTCCCAGTTCAGACTGACACCAAACAGCAGGAAAAGGGAAACCACTGAGAGATGGAATCACGGAATTCCAGAATCCTGGTGGAATTCCCAGCTCACACTGACACCAAGCAGCAGGAAGAAATAAACCATTGGGAAATGGAATCATGGAATTCCGGAATCCGGGGGAATTCCCAGTTCAGACTGACGCCAAACAGCAGGAAAAGGGAAACCACTGGGAGAATAAACCACGGAATTCCAGAATCCAGGGGAATTCCCAGCTCAGACTGACACCAAACAGGAATAGGGAAACCATTGGGAGAATAAATCATGGAATTCTGGAATCCGGGGGAATTCCCAGTTCAGACTGACACCAAGCAGCAGGAAAAGGGAAACCATTGGGAGATGGAATCATGGAATTCCAGAATCCGGGTGGAATTCCCAGTTCAGACTGACACCGAGCAGCAGGAAAAGGGAAACCACTGGGAGAATAAATCATGGAATTCCGGAATCTGGGCGGAATTCCCAGCTCAGACTGATGCCAAGCAGCAGGAAAAGGGAAACCACTGGGAGATGGAATCATGGAATTCCGGAATCTGGGCGGAATTCCCAGCTCAGACTGACGCCAAACAGCAGGAAAAGGGAAACCACTGAGAGAATAAATCATGGAATTCCGGAATCTGGGTGGAATTCCCAGTTCAGACTGACACCAAACAGGAAGAGGGAAACCACTGGGAGATGGAATCATGGAATTCTGGAATCCATGTGGAATTCCCAGCTCAGACTGACACCGAGCAGAAAGAGGGAAACCATTGTGAGAATAAATCACGGAATTCTGGAATTCTGGTGGAATTCCCAGTTCAGACTGACACTAAGCAGCAGGAAAAGGGAAACCACTGAGAGAATAAATCATGGAATTCCGGAATCCGGGGGAATTCCCAGTTCAGACTGACACTAAACGGCAGGAAAAGGGAAACTGCTGGGAGATGGAATCATGGAATTCTGGTGGAATTCCCAGTTCAGACTGACACTAAGCAGCAGGAAAAGGGAAACCACTGAGAGATGGAATCACGGAATTCCGGAATCCTGGTGGAATTCCCAGCTCAGATTGACGCCAAACAGCAGGAAGAAATAAACCATTGGGAAATGGAATCATGGAATTCCGGAATCCGGGCAGAATTCCCAGCTCAGACTGACACCGAGCAGGATGAGGGAAACTGCTGGGAGATGGAATCATGGAATTCTGAAACGGTTTGGGTGGGAAAAGACCTCAAATCCCATCCCATTCCAGCCCCAGCACTTCCCACAATCCCACGTTGTTCCAAGTTTTCCTCGGACACTTCCAGGGATTGGAGCAAAGCAAACAGAATCCAGAAAATCCGGAAAATCCTCCTGGAGCACCTGGCTGCTCCTGCACATTGTTCTCTCACTCTGACCCCCATCAACGATCCATGAAAATTCCAGGATTTTAGAGATCTGAGCTGTGAATTTCTGCTTTTTGGGGAGTTTTTTGTTCAGGTTTTTTTTTGGCAGCAGCAGAAAATGAGGAATTTTATTTTTTCTCCCCAAAAAACCCCTCTGGATCAGAGCTCTGCTGTCAAATCCCCCAAAATCCTCCCGGCGACGGGAATTCCTCACGCCAGCAATACAATTTATATTAAATCATCACGTTTATGTCATTTATATTAAATTGTTACATTCCAGAGGGTGGGACAGCTCCCCA
Organism: Sylvia borin; assembly: GCA_014839755.1. Classification (NCBI taxonomy): domain Eukaryota; kingdom Metazoa; phylum Chordata; class Aves; order Passeriformes; family Sylviidae; genus Sylvia; species Sylvia borin. Next base: position 112,081,910 of record CM025959.1, on the reverse strand, counting down.
GGGAACGGCCACATTCCCAAGGCTCCAGCAGGGATCTCTGGATCCTGGATATTCCACATTCCCTGAGCTGCCACAGCTCCCAAAATCCCGTCAATTCCAACCCAGAGTTCTCCCTTCAGGGCTCAGAAAAACGGGAGAGGAGGAAAGGCTCCAGCGTTTTCCTCCGGGATAATTCCGGATGCATCCTCCCTGACCCGAGGAGTGTTCCAGCAGGGACATGCCGAGGTTATTTTCAGATTAACATAAAAATATCCTTAAAAAATAAAATTCCAAAGGGATAAAATACCTGAAATGACGGCGATTTTCCGTGCCCCGTGCTCCTCCCTGGCGATCCTTTCCGCCTCCTCCATCAGCAGCATTCCAAACCCCTGGAATGGCAACAAAAAAAAAAGGGAAGTTTTGTCACAGGAGAAGCCAAGAGCAAGGCCAGGACGTGAAGATGGGATTCCAAAAGATCTGGAATTTTGGGGGTGATCCCGGGATCGGGAATATCGCGGGGTTTGAGATCAACGATGAATTCCTCAGGGAATTCTTTCCTCATCGTGGAATTACCCACCGGAATTCCCAAGAGGGTGTGACTGGTTCTCCTGATGGGAATTCATCCCGGGATTTCAAAACTGGGAATTCCCAGTGCCAGAGGGCAGGGACAGGTGGGACACGGGGAAGGAATTCCCGTCTGGGCTGGAATTCCCAGGGAATGCCTGGGAGCATCCAAGGAAAGGCTGGAGCAGCCTGGGATCAGGGAAGGTGTTGGGGTTGGGATGGGATGGGATTGAAGGTCCATGGATCCCAAATCCCAAACCATTGCGGGATTCTGGGATCAAGGACACTCAGGATCCATCCCTGAGGGGTTTTTATGGGATTTGGGGATGGAAAAGGGAAGGGAGACCCTTCCTGGAGTCCCCAATTCCCAGGGAATTCCCAAAATTCCTTCCCGGAGAGGAGTCAGGAGGGGCTGGATCCAATCCCGGGGCTGGGAGAGCTGGGAATGGAGGGAATTCCCTGGGAAAGGGGAGCTTGGGAAGGAATTCCTGGCTGGGCTGGAATTCCCAGAGAATTCCCTGGGAGTGTCCAAGGAAAGGGATTTGGGTGCTGTAATTCCAGACGGGGCAGGAAGTGACCTTCAATCCCATCCCATTCCAACCCTGACACCTCCTGCTATCCCAGGGTGCTCCAACCTTTCCCGGGACACTCCCAGGGATCCAGGAATTCCAGGATTCCTGGGAATTCTGACCCAGCAGGAAGAGCCCATCCCACCGAGGCCCCTTGGAAAGAAACCCGAGCAGCACCAAATCCAACCTCCCCATTCCCAGAGGGAATTCCTGCAGATTCCAGGAGCGGAATTCCTTCCCCCTGAGCAGCAATTAATTAATTAACGAAGGAAGTCCAGTAAAATCTTAAGAGCTCCCACAATGGCCAGAATGTGATCCCATTGGGAAAAAAAAACCTTGGAAGAGACAGAATTCCAGCCAAGAGGAGCTCAGATCCCATCCTGGCTCTGTCATGACTCAGAGCAGATGAGGGAAATTAGCCGAAATCCCGAATTTTTTTTTGAGGGAGGAGAGATGGAACGAGGAGGGAAACCCCCAGAGCTCCCTTTTCCCTGAGAAATCCCATGAAATTCCAGGAATTGGGATCAGAGCCCTCTCGGAGAACCTTCAATCCCATCCCATTCCAACCCCGACACCTCCCACCATCCCAGACTGCTCCAAACCTCATCCAAGATGAACCTGGGACACTTTTGGGATGAAATTCCCTGTCCCTAAACCCTCCCAGGGTTCCCCTTTACCCTGTGAAATCCCACTAAAAGTGTGGAAAGCCCTGGAAAAGTGGAAAACCACGCCGTGGATGAGACCTCTAACCCAGAGTGGCCCCAAAACTTTATTCCTTTATTTAATTCCAGGTCTGGAAGTTCCTGGTGCTGGAATTTGGGGGAATTGGGAATACCTGGTGCTGGAATTTGGGGGGATTTGGGAACACCTGGTGCTGGAATTTCCAGGGATTGGGAAGTATCTGTTGCTGGAATTTGGGGGAATTGGGAACACCTGTTGCTGGAATTTGGGGGAATTGGGAATACCTGCTGCTGGAATTTGGGGGATTTGGGAATACCTGGTGCTGCAGGGATTGGAAATACCTGGTGGTGGAATTTGGAGGGGTTGGGAAGTACCTGGTGCTGGAATTTGGAGGGATTTGGGAATACCTGGTTCTGGAATTCGGGGGATTTGGGAATACCTGGTGCTGGAATTCGGGGATTTGGGATACCTGCTGCTGGAATTTGCGGGATTTGGGAATACCTGCTGCTGGAATTCGGGGATCTGGGATACCTGTTGCTGGAATTCGGGGGATTTGGGATACCTGCTGCTGGAATTTGGGGGATTTGGGATACCTGGTGCTGGAATTCGGGGGATTTGGGATACCTGGTGCTGGAATTCGGGGGATTTGGGAACACCTGCTGCTGGAATTCGGGGATTTGGGATACCTGGTGCTGGAATTCGGGGGATTTGGGAATACCTGTTGCTGGAATTCGGGGGATTTGGGATACCTGGTGCTGGAATCTGGAGGATTTGGGATACCTGGTTCTGGAAATTGAGAGATTTGGGGATACCTGGTGCTGGAATTTGGGGGAATTGGGAACACCTGCTGCTGGAATTCAGGGGATTTGGGATACCTGGTGCTGGAATTCGGGGGATTTGGGATACCTGTTGCTGGAATTTGGAAGTACCTGTTGCTGGAATTTGGGGAATTTGGAATACCTGGTTCTGGAATTCGGGGATTTGGGATACCTGTGGCTGGAATTCGGGGGATCTGGGATACCTGGTGCTGGAATTCGGGGGATTTGGGATACTTGCTGCTGGAATTCGGGGATTTGGGATACCTGGTGCTGGAATTCAGGGGATTTGGGATACCTGGTGCTGGAATTCGGGGGATTTGGGATACCTGCTGCTGGAATTCGGGGATTTGGGATACCTGGTGCTGGAATTTGGGGGATTTGGGATACCTGCTGCTGGAATTAGGGGGATTTCGGATACCTGCTGCTGGAATTCGTGGGATTTGGGATACCTGGTGCTGGAATTCGGGGGATTTGGGATACCTGGTGCTGGAATTTGGGGGATTTGGGATACCTGGTGCTGAAATCTGGAGGATTTGGGATACCTGTTGCTGGAAATTGAGAGATTTGGGGATACCTGGTGCTGGAATTAGGGGGAATTGGGAACACCTGCTGCTGGAACTTGGGGGAATTGGGAGTATCTGTTGCTGGAATTCGGGGGATTTGGGAACACCTGCTGCTGGAATTCGGGGATCTGGGATACCTGGTGCTGGAACTTGGAGGGGTCCCGGCTGCTGACGGGCACCACGCTGCCGTAGACGTGCAATTCCCGGACGATGGAGACGCCGCCCTTGAGCTCCGGCCGGAAGGATTCCGGGGAACTCTTCCGGAGGCGCAGGAGCCCCACCAGGATGTCCTGCTCCGGGTCCTCGTAGGACAGGAACGTCTCCCAGCCCCCGTTGGCCACGTAATCCCGACGGATCAGCTCCACCTGCCCCGCGGGGGATGAGGAAAAGGAAGAAAAAAGCAGGGAAAATCTGAGAGAGAAGCCGAATCCGTGGATCTGTAACTCAGGATCCATGAAAAAAAAAATCCATATTTTTATCCTGATCCATAAAACAGGAAGGAAATTCCCTAAGGGCAGTTTGATTCCAGATGGGAGTTTGGAGTTGGCCACGTGATCCTGACAGATCAACATCTGATCCAGGTGGGAAGGGAAGAGGAGGAAAAGGAGGGAAAAAAGGGAAAATCTGAGAGAGAAGCTGAATCCATGGATCCGTAACTCAGAGCAAACAGGAAGGAAATTCCCTAAAGGCAGTTTGATTCCAGGTGGGAGTTTGGAGTTGGTCATGTAATCCCCATGGATCAGCTCCAGCTGCCCCGCGGGGGACGGGGAAAAGGAGGGGAAAATGGGAAAATCTGAGAGAGAAGCCGAATCCGTGGATCCGTAACTCAGGATCCATGAAAAACAAAAATATCCACATTTTTATCCTGATCCATAAAACAGGAAGGAAATTCCCTGAGGGCAGTTTGATTCCAGGTGGGAGTTTGGAGTTGGCCACATCATCCCGATGGATCAGCACCTGATCCACGTGGGAAGGGAAGAGGAGGAAAAGGAAGAAAAAAGCAGGGAAAATCTGAGAGAGAAGCCGAATCCATGGATCCGTAACTCAGGATCCACGAAAAACAAAAATATCCATATTTTTATCCTGATCCATAAAACAGGAAGGAAACTCCCTAAAGGCAGTTTGATTCCAGATGGGAATTTGGAGTTGGCCACGTCATCCCTCTGGATCAACACCTGACCCAGGCGGGAAGGGAAGAGGAGGAAAAGGAAGAAAAAAGGGAAAATCTGAGAGAGAAGCCGAATCCGTGGATCTGTAACTCAGAGCAGGAAAGGAAAAAACAGGAAGGAAACTCCCTAAAGGCAGTTTGATTCCAGGTGGGAGTTTGGAGTTGGTCATGTAATCCCCATGGATCAGCTCCACCTGCCCCGCGGGGGACGGGGAAAAGGAGGGAAAAATGGGAAAATCTGAGAGAGAAGCCGAATCCATGGATCTGTAACTCAGGATCCATGAAAAACAAAAAAAATCCACATTTTTATCCTGATCCATAAAACAGGAAGGAAATTCCCTAAAGGCAGTTTGGTTCCAGGTGGGAATTTGGAGTTGGTCATGTAATCCCGACGGATCAGCTGCACCTGCCCTGTGGAGGACGAGGAAAAGGAAGAAAAAAGGGAAAATCTGAGAGAGAAGTCGAATCCATGGATCCGTAACTCAGGATCCATGAAAAACAAAAATATCCGTATTTTTATCCTGATCCATAAAACAGGAAGGAAATTCCCTAAGGGCAGTTTGATTCCAGATGGGAGTTTGGAATTGGCCACATCATCCCGACGGATCAACACCTGCTCCAGGTGGGAAGGGATGAGGAGGAAAAGGAAGAAAAAAGGGAAAATCTGAGAGAGAAGCCGAATCCATGGATCCGTAACTCAGGATCCATGAAAAACAAAATCCATATTTTTATCCTGATTCATAAAACACGAAGGAAATTCCCTAAAGGAAGTTTGGTTCCAGGTGGGAGTTTGGAGCTGGTCATGTAATCCCCATGGATCAGCTCCACCTGCCCCGCGGGGGACGGGGAAAAGGAGGGGAAAATGGGAAAATCTGAGAGCAAAGCCGAATCCATGGATCTGTAACTCAGGATCCATGAAAAAAAACCATATTTTTATCCTGATCCATAAAACAGGAAGTAAATTCCCTAAGGGCAGTTTGATTCCAGGTGGGAATTTGGAGTTGGCCACACGATCCCGACGGATCAACACCTGCTCCAGGTGGGAAGGGATGAGGAGGAAAAGGAGGGAAAAAAGGAAACTGTGTGGAGAGACCAAAGCCGATTCCATGGATCCTTCAACGTTCCTCAGGGCAAAGAGGAGGAGATTCCCTAAAGCCGGTTGAATTCCAGGTGGGAATGCCACTGCTGTGGTGACCTCTGGCACAGAATCATGGAATGCTCTGGCTGGGAAGGGGCCTTCAATCCCACCCCATTCCCAAGGTGTTCCACCCTCTCCTTGGACACTCCCAGGGAATTCTCTGGGAATTCCAGCCCAGCCAGGAATTCCATCCCCTTTCCCAGGGAATTCCCTCCATTCCCAGCCTGGGATTGGATCCAGCCCCACCCCAGCTCCTCTCTGGGATGGAATTTTGGGATCCAGGGGCTTCACTGGGAATTGGGGACTCCAGGAAGGGTCTCTCTTCCCTTTTCCACCCCCGAATTCCATAAAAACCCCTCAGGATGGATCCTGGGTGTCCTTAATCCCAGAATCCTGGAATGGTTTGGGATGGGACTGAAAGTCCACGGATCCCATCCCAACCCCAACAGCTCCCAGTATCCCAGATTGCTCCAAACCCCATCCAAAGCTGCCCCTGGACACTCTGGGGACAATTCCCTGTCCCTAAACCCGCCCTGGCCGGAGTGGGTTCCCCTTTTCCCAATAAACGTGTGGGAATCATCTGGAAAACCCCGCTGTGGACGAAAACCTCTAACCCAGAGCAGCTCCAAAATCCCGACACAATCCCCCTGTTTTCCAGGAATCAGGACCAGACCCCTCTCATTAATTAAATTAAATTAATAATTGGATTTTCGAGCCTTTTCCGACACCTCCCTCCACTCCTGATGGAAAAGGCAGCTCTGGGAACATCCAGGATCGGGAAAACCGCCTCGGATCCGCTCCAAAAAAATCGGGTTTTTGTCCAAAATGCCCACCCCGGACAGAAATTCAGGATGTTAATTAGGGGCGGTGGTTAATTAGGCAGAGCCTGGATGCCCTCTCAGGACAGGGGGATGTTGTTTGTTGGCAAAGCCCCCAGCAGATATCCATGGAAAACCGGTTTTCCCGGGATTTTTACTCCTGCCTGTCACTGCCCCGAGCCTGAGGGAGCCGAACAAAGGGAATTTTCCGCTTGGAAAAACCCGGGATGAGCCTCGGGATGAGCCATTTGCTGTCGGCCCTCCCCGAATTTACAATTTAAATCAGATCAGCGCCGCCTCAGACAAAAAAAAAACCCCAAAACACACTCGGGAAGAGATTCCCGGGAATCTGGGCGGCTCCCTGCAGGAATCTGGGATGATTTTTTTGGGGGGGGATTTTTGTGTCAAAACGGGGAAAAGGAGAATGAAATTCCCTGGAATCTCCGACTGGAAAAAAAATCTTCTGAAGTCCAGGAATATTCTCCAAACTCTGAGCTCCTTGAAGCCTGAGGAAGAAGAAGTTTGGGAATTTCTGGGTGCTGACACTTCCAAACGCCAGGATTTGTCTGGCTCAGTTTGGGAATCAGGATCGGGAGAGGGGCAGTTTGGGAGTGGCTCCTTGATCCAGCTTTTCCCAGGAATTTTTTTTTTTTTTCCCCCCAGGAATTAAATTTATTGGAAGTCAAAAGGACAAAATCCAGAATCGTTTTGGTCCTTCCTGAGGAACAGGAAGAGGAGATTTCCGGGATATTGATATTCCCAAATAATGGACATTCCCAAATAATGGACATTCCCAAATAATGGACATTCCCAGGATGATCCCTCCCGACCCAAAGCATTCCAGGATTCTGGAATCTCCTAAATCAGACGCTTCACTCCAGCAAGTGCACATTTTCCTTTCTCTCCCACGAGCCAAATAATCCTTTTCTTTTCCGGATTATTTCAGGATTTTGGGAATGGAAACCACCAAACCACCACCTGTGTGCCAAACGAACGCATTCACACATTTAAATAAAGTTTGTTTGCCCAAAAAACGTGGAAATTCACCCAAAAAAAAAAAAAAAAAAAAAAAAAAAGCCTCTAAATTCACCACTCTTATTTCCCAAAGGACACGGGGAAATTTCCCAAATTTCCCAAATCTGGATTTTAATAGGGGGAAAAAAAAAACCCCACCCCAAACCCGCTGCAGTGGTTGGTTTATTCCGTGAATTTCCTTGGAAAAAGCTCCAGGGAGTTAAAAAAAAAGGGAATTTTTACCTGGTAGGGCCTGACTTTGTGGTGGATTTCCTGAATTCCCACCTCTCTCGTCCTCACGTCGCGGCACTGGGGAGGGAAATAAAAATAAATGGGAATTGGGAGGGGAAGGAGGCGGAGCTCCGAGCACGGAAAATTCCAGAAAATCCCTGGGTCACGTGGAAGAGGGGCAGAGGGATGAATTCCAAAGGGGAATTCTGAATTCCCAAACGGGGGAATTGCTCAGTGAGCGGCCCCGGATCCAGCTCGGGGAGAGGTTGGAATGGTGAATGGGAAACTGGGGGAAAAAAAATCAATCCCTGAGGAAAAATTCCCAACCTGCAGGGGCCTGGGAGGGAAAGGAAACATCCAGGGGGAAAAAAACCCAAAAAATCAAACTTTGGGATTGGGAAGGTGGAACATTGGGAAGATCTGAATCCTCGAATAAAAAGGTTTGGGATTTCACCAACCACCTTCTTGATTTTCAAGGAAAAAAAACAATTCCGGAAATCCCAAATATCCCATTTCCAGGAACAACTTCCCATGGTCCCAGAGTGCTCCAGCTTTTCCTTGGATACTCCCAGGGATTCTCTGGCAATTCTTGCTGCGAATTCCTTCCCCAATTCCTGTTTGTCTCCTTTTCCCAGGGAATTCCCTCCATTCCCAGCCTGGGATTGGATCCAGCTCCATCCCAGCTCCTCTCCGGGAAGGAATTTTGGGAATTCCCTGGGAATTGGGGACTCCAGGAAGGGTCTCCCTTCCCTTTTCCACCCCAAAATCCCATAAAAACCCCCTCGGGATGGATCCTGAGTGTCCTCGATCCCAGAATCCCGGAATGGTTTGGGATTTGGGATCCACGGACCCTCAATCCCATCCCAAAATCCCAAAACTTCCCGACCTTTCCTTGGCCACTCCCAGGGAATTCTCTGGGAATTCTTTTTCAACCCTTCCCCACCCTCCCAGCTGGGAATTCCTGCCCAAATTCCTCCCTTTTTCCCAGGGAATTCCCTCCATTCCCATCCCACCTCCTCTCCAGGAAGGAATTTTGGGAATTCCCTGGGAATTGGGGACTCCAGGAAGGGTCTCCCTTCCCTTTTCCATCCCTGAATCCCATAAAAACCCCTCGGGATGGATCCCGAGTGTCCTTGATCCCAGAATTCTTTGGGATGGGATCCACGGACCTTCAATCCCATCCCAAACCCAAAAATCCTGGAATTTCCCGACCTTTCCTTGGCCACTCCCAGGGAATTCTCTGGGAATTCTTTTTCAACCCAGCTGGGAATTCCTTCCCAAATTCCTCCCCAATTCCCAGGGAATTCCCTCCATTCCCATCCCAGCTCCTCTCCAGGAAGGAATTTTGGGAATTCCCTGGGAATTGGGGACTCCAGGAAGGGTCTCCCTTCCCTTTTCCATCCCCAAATCCCATAAAAACCCCTCGGGATGGATCCTGAGTGTCCTTGATCCCAGAATTCTTTGGGATGGGATCCACAGCCCCTCAATCCCATCCCAAACCCAAAAATCCTGGAATTTCCCGACCTTTCCTTGGTCACTCCCAGGGAATTCTCTGGGAATTCTTTTTCAACCCTTCCCCACCCTCCCAGCTGGGAATTCCTTCCCAAATTCCTCCCCTTTTCCCAGGGAATTCCCTCTATTTCCATCCCAGCTCCTCTCCGGGAAGGAATTTTGGGAATTCCCTGGGAACTGGGGACTCCAGGAAGAGTCTCCCTTCCCCAAATCCCATAAAAACCCCTTGGGATGAATCCTGAGTGTCCAGAATTCTGGAATTCTTTGGACAGGATTCAGATTTGGGAGTTTCTCTCCAATTGTTCCCTGAGGTAAACGAGTGGGAAAGAGAAATGCGGGATAATTCAAAAAGGAGTTTTTTTTCCCCTCCTTTTTCCCTCTGATTTCAGGGCCCCCAAATTCCGCTCAAAAAAACAATGGGAAAAGATTGGGAAAAATGGAGGGAAAAAAAAAGGAAAACCTGGGGAAAAAAAAAAAAAAAAAAAAAAAAAAAAAAAAAAAAAAAAAAAAAAAAAAAGGAAAAAAATTGGGAAAAAAATTTGGAATAAATGGGATTTCAGCACCCATTTTCCAGGTGCACTCAGGAAATTCACCCAAACAAAAGCAGCTTTTCAGAAAGGTGCTTTTTAGGCGTTAATTTGGGGTTTTGGGTGTTTTTTTTAAAGTCTTTTAAGCCAAATCTGGTTCTTTTGGGGTTTTTTTTTAAGCCTTAAGCTGAATTTTTGTGGCTTCACCTCCTGATTTGGGGTGGAGGCATCACAACCAGCGAGGGTTTTTTTCTTCCACTATTTATTATTTTTAAAATCAAAATCAAGTATTTGACGGTGTTTTATTACGAAGAAATATAAATGATTTATAAAAAATGTTTTACAAAATGGTTTAAATTATTGCGAGTTATTTTTTCTACCGTTTACAAATTTTTTTTTTTTTTTAGTTATTACGAAGCATTTTATGGTGTTTTTATTATAAAAGAATATGAATTATTTACAAAAAAAAGTTTTAAATTATTTTTGAATTATTTTTTAAATATTTTACCTGTGTCCCAAGGTCCTTCATCCTGGCCAGGGCGAGCTCCCTCAGGTTCCCGTGCTCCACCCCGGAGCTGACCAGAGGCATTGGAATATCCCTACAAAAAATCAAAAAAAAGAGGGAAAATCCAAACTTTTAAAGGGCTGGATCAGCAGGGAATTCACCAAAAAACACCATCGGGCTCAAATCCCAAAGCTGCTCAATCCTCAATTTAATTGAGTCCCCAAATTTGCTGAATTCTTTTGGATTGAGTCCCCAAATTTGGTGAATTCTTTTGGATTGAGTCCCCAAATTTGCTGAATTCTTTTGGACTGAGTCCCCAAATTTGCTGAATTCTTTTGGTTTCAACTGGATTGGAAATAAAACACAAGTGAAAGAAAAAGAGGGGGAGAAAAAAAATGAAGAGGAAAAGAAGTAGAAAAAACGAAAAGGCGAAGGTTTAATTTGAAATTTAAATTTGAAATTATTTCACATCTAAATTTAAAAACCGTAAAGTTTATATTTAAAAATCTCCCAAATATAAATCTTTAACAACCCTAAAAAATTATGTTTTTTTTTCCCCTCTTGCTTCTTCACTTGGGAATTTGGGGAAAAAAAAGGGATCATCCAGATGTTTTCCATCATCTGCTGCTGGAGACCACAAATTGGGAAAATGGGGGTGGAAAATCCATCAGAATGACAGATTTTTCCATAGTGGGATTTTTTTGATATTTCACTTTAAAAAGTGGGGGAAATCCTGCTGGGAATTCGGGGCCGTTCCCATGGGAATGTGAATCCCAGCCTGAGGACGGCAGGAATCTAAAAATCTCCAAGGAAAGGAGCGAAAAAGGAAAATCTGGGAGCAGATTTGGCCTCCCAGGTGGTTTTGAAACACAGAGATAAGAGAATTGGGATCTCTCTTTTTTAGGGAAAGGAGGATTCCTGATTTTGGGATCCAGTTTGGAATGTTGGCTCATCCCACACCACCCTGGTAAAACCCCAGCTGCTCATCCCCAAAATCCTTCAGATTTCCAGGGAAATCGAGGACAGGATTGGCACCAAACATCCCTGAGTGAGTGTTTTTCCTCAGCTGATTATCCCCAAAATCCCACCCGGAGCTCGGGATGCTCAGGGAATTGGGGCTGTAATTAATTGATTGATTGGTTGTTTAATTAATCAATTAATCAGGGCTGTTTTTTCATCCCCCTCCCTCCAGCAGCTCTGTGGGATTGAATTCCTGGATCTGCTCAGGTCCTGGTGGATTTTCCTTCCGACCTCTGAGGAATTCCTGGTTTGGCAGGAGCTGGGTGAAAAAACAAAATAAAGGAATTGAAGGGTCCTAAACCTGATCCTGGTTTGGACACTGGGAAAGAGGGGAAAAAAAATCCAAAAAAATCAAACGAAACCAAACCCAAAAACAAAAACAAACAAAAAAAACCCCCAAAAACAAACAAACAAACAAACAAACCCCAAAAAACCCCCCAAAACAAACAAACAAACACAAAAAAACCCCAAAAACAAACCAAAAAAACCACCAAAAAGCCCCCAAAACAAAAAAAACCTTCCCCCAAAAAACCCCCCAAAAACCAACCAACCAACCAAAAACCAAAAAAAACAAAAAAACCCCCCAAAACCCAACCAAACAAAAAACAAAAACACCCCAAAAAACCTCCAAAAACCAACCAACCAACCAAAAAACAAAACCAAAAAAAACCCCCAAAAAACGACCACAAAACACACAAAAAAAAGGAGTTTTCTTTTACCTCGTAGAACAAAAACAAAGGGCTGGAAAGGACCTTCAATGCCAACCCCGACACCTCCCACAATCCCAGGCTGCTCCAAGCCACATCCAACCTCTGCTGGGACAATTCCAGGGATTCCCAGCCAGGAATTCCCTCCCCAAATCCCTGCCCTCAGTGGGAATCCATTCCCTGTGTCCCTCCAAGGATTTCTTTTTCCCCTACAAATCCACAGGATCTGGGGATGATTCCTGGTGTCTCGCCCCGGAACTCCAAGGAATATTCCTTTTATCCGGGGATTCCTCTGATAAAGTCAATAAAGACCCTGCAGAGGCCACAAAATTCCCTCCAAAAAGCTGCAATTTGGGGGAAAAAACGAGCGTTTCACGCGGTGAGTGGAGGACACTCGGATCCACGGGGATAATCCAGGGAAGAACAATCGTGGAATGGCTCCAAGAAAAGCCAGGCTGGGTGGATTTTCCCCTCCAGGAAGCACAGATAAAATAATCCTGCTCCTGGTCCCTGGGTTTTCAGCTGAATCCAGGGAATTTTAACCAGAATCCTCGGGGATAAAAGGTGGATTACAAGCCGCTGGGGAGGGAAGGGAATTGAAACACGGATGTTTTAAAACACGGATGGGGGAAAAGGAGATTTTGAAGGAAGAAAAAAGCAAGGAAGGGGTTTTCCTGGCTTACTTGGGATCCTCGGGAGCAGCCAGACCAACTCCAGCCCCTCCCAGACAAATAACAACTCATTTAAATACTAAATAAATTCAGGATACAGCGGATTAAATGCTGACCCTGTTAAAGTTAAGGAGCGATTTTCCAGCAACTCCAGCCAGGTTTATTTCATCTCCTGGTGTTTTTTTTTTTTCCCAACATTTTAATTCCTATTGGAGCAGCTGATTGGGAACTCCCAGGGAAATTCTGGGGATCTGGCTCTGGGCTCTTGCCCCCCGTTTTGAGGCGAAGATTTTTATTTCCTCGTTTTGTTTTCGTCACCAGAGTGAGAGGAAAATCCATAAAAGCATCAAAATCCAAGGGAAAACGAGATCCCTGGAGGTGAGTGGTGCTCCTCCTGTCGTTCCCCTCAGCGCCCTGGGGATGATGAGGATCCCAGAAATTCGGGATAAATGTGGGATTGAGGATCAGCCTCTCCTCCAAGCACTCACTGGCAGCAGCTCATTTTTTTATAAAAACCCCCGATTTCCACAGAATCGTGGAATTGTTGAGGTTGGAAAAAACCTTTGGATCGTCAACAACGGGAGGTAAATCCCAGCCTCCACACCCCCAGGAGCTTAAACTGCTCCAGGGATGGTGATTCCACCTTTTCCACGCCATTTCCCTGGATTTCCTGGAGCAGGGAGATTTTTATTTTATTTTATTTTATTTTTTTTTGGTGGTGTTTCATCAGCGGCGCCGATGATCCCAGGCTGCTCCAAACCCCGTCCAACTTTTCCTTGGATGCTCCCAGGGATGGAGCAGCCTCAGTTTCCCCGGGAATTCCGGCCCAGCCCCTACCCACACTCCCAGGGGAAGAACTCCTTCCCAATATTTAATCCAAACACTTCCCAGTTTTCCCAATGTAATTGAGATTTCCCGATGTTTAATCCCAATTTTCAACCTAAACTTGCTCCCAGTTCAAATCCCTGCTGGGAGCAGCTCAGGGAGGATTCAGGACGGGAAATTGGGATAGTCATAATTCCATGACTTGGGAATCTTGGCTTTGTCCATTATTCTGTCCCCAGCGTCACCAAAACGTCACCAAAAATTGGGATTTCCCGATGTTTAATCCCGATTTTCAACCTAAATCCTCTCTCAGTTCAAATCCCTGCTGAGGGCAGCCCAGGGAGGATTCGGGATGGGAAATTGGGATAGACACGATTCCATGACTTGGGAATCTTGGCTTTGTCCATCATTCTGTCCCCAGTGTCACCAAAACGTCACCAAAAATTGGGATTTCCCGATGTTTAATCCCAGTTTTCAACCTAAACCCACTCCCAGTTCAAATCCCTGCTGGGAGCAGCTCAGGGAGGATTCGGGATGGGAAATTGGGATAGTCATAATTCCATGATTTGGGAATCTTGGCTTTGTCCATTATTCCGTCCCCAACTCACAAAATGTCATCAAAAATTGGGATTTCCCGATGTTTAATCCCGATTTTCAACCTAAACCTGCTCCCAGTTCAAATCTGTGCTGGGAGCAGCTCAGGGAGGATTCAGGATGGGAAATTGGGATAGTCATAATTCCATGATTTGGGAATCTTGGCTTTGTCCATTATTCTGTCCCCAGCGTCACCAAAAAGCAATTTAGAGCCGAGTAAGAATTTCAGGACTTTGCATCAGGGGGGTAAAAAAATCCCAGATTTCCATGAGAAAGTTCCAGGCAGCAGGAAAAAGGGGAATACGGCAACTGGATGGAGGCAAATCAGCACCAGCAAAGCCTTTTCCAGGCCTGAATTCCTTAGGGAAAGATTCCTGCTGGGCTGGGAGCTCCTGCCATCCCAAAGAATAAACCTGATGTAAAATGGATCCTGATGGTGTCATGAAAAAAAAAAACAAATGGAAAAAAAAAATTAAATTCTGAGGATAACAGGGAAGCTGCTCTGGAATCGCAGTCCTGACCAAGAATTCCCAAATTTCCTGCCTCATCCCATGCAAGGCTCCTCCTCGTTTTCTTATCAGTTTTCTTATTTTCCAATCAATGCTCCTGTTCCTTGATTATTTATTTTTTCCCCTTATTTTTAAAAGGTTCAGGGGTGGAATTAAATGAGCTTTAAGGTCATTTCCACCCTGAACCATTCCACGATTCCACGATCCTGGGATTTTCCATCCCTCCCAGATTCTCGTCTATGCCCACATTAATCCTTCCAGAAAGAGACTGACGCTGCCCAGGACCTAATTCCAAGTTATTTTCCTGAAAACAGGGATTATTCCAGGATTCGCCAGGCTGTAGCACCAACTCTTCCAGCTCTAAAAGGAATTATCCCGAATAAAAATATTGCTTTTCCTGGCTTGTTCGCATTTCAGACCAAGACCTCGGGGAGTTTTCCACGTCTCCTGATTTACAGCAAGATCCCTGAGTCGGATGCTGAATTTCCCTGGATTCCCTCTCATTCCAGATGTCAAACTTCCCTGAGTTCCCTCTCATTCCACCTCTCATTCCCGCTTCCTGCTGGTGCATCCTCCTTTCCAGTACCGCTTCCCAGCCCTTTTACTTCCCTATGTCCTTGTAATCAACATGATTTTGAGCAAAAATTGATTTTTAAATCATTTAGGAACTCGGCTTTTATCCCTGAATCCCAGTTTTCTTCCCTGAGGTGTTCCTGGCCTTCAGCCACCTCCTCCTCCTCTGAGGATTCCCTCTGCTCACTCCCACCCTGCCGCAATTCCAGGCAAAAATCAAGGGAAAGAGTCCAGACAGGAGAGGAATCCCGCAGGAGGCTTCCTGGGAGAGGATCATGGGATCCATCGTGGGATCCATCCAATTAATTATCCATCGTGGAATCCCTCCCATTATCCATCACTGAATCCATTCAATTAATTATCTGTCATGAGACTCATCCAATTATCTATCACAGGACCCATCCAATTAATTATCCATCATGGGATCCATCCAATTAATTATCCACCATGGGGTCCATCCAATTAATTATTCACCATGGGATCCATCCAGTTAATTATCCATCATGGGATCCATCCCAGTTATCTGTCATGGGACCCATCCAATTATCTATCACAGGACCCATCCCATTAATTATCCATCATGAGATCCCCCTCATTATCCACCATGGAATTCATCCAATTAATTATCCATCATAGAATCCCTCCCATTATCCATCACTGAATCCCTCCCATTATCCACCATGGGATCCATCCCAATTAATTATCTATCACAGGATCCATCCCATTATCAATCACGGGATGCACCCAATTAATTACCCAGCACGGGACCCACCCAATTAATTATCCATCACGAGATCCGTCCCATTAACCATGATGGAATCCATCCCATTACCCATCTTGGGATCCACCAATTAATTACCCACCACGGGACCCATCCCATTAATTATCCATCACAGGATCCATTCCATTATCCATCACGGGACCCATCCCATTAATTATTCATCACGGGATCCATCCCATTATCCACCATGGATGGGATCCATCCAATTATCCAACATGGAATCCCTCCCGTTATCCATCATGGGATCCACCCAATTAATTATCCACCATGGAATTCCTCCCATTATCCATCACAGGATCCATCCCATTATCCATCATGGGATCCATCCCAATTATCTGTCATGGGACCCATCCAATTATCTATCACAGGACCCATCCCATTAATTATCCATCATGAGATCCCCCTCATTATCCACCATGGAATTCATCCAATTAATTATCCATCATGGAATTCCTCCCATTATGCACCATAGGATCCATCCAATTAATTATCCACCATGGGATCCATTCAATTATCCATCTTAGGATCCATCCAATTAATTATCCATCATGGAATTCCTCCCATTATCCATCACAGGATCCATCCCATCATCCATCATGGGATCCATCCCAATTAATTATACATCACAGGATCCACCCAATTAATTATCCATCACGGGATTCATCCCGTTAACCATGATGGGATCCATCCCATTATCAATCATAGGATCCATCAATTAATTACCCACCACGGGACCCATCCCATTAATTATCCATCATGGGATCCATCTCATTATCAATCATGGGATGCATCCAATTAATTATCCATCACAAGATCCATCCCATTATCCACCATGGGACCCATCCCATTAATTATCCATCACAGGACCCATCCCATTAATTACCCATCACGGGATCCATCCCATTAATTATCCATCATGGGACCCATCCCATTAATTATCCATCACGGGACCCATCCAATTAATTATCCATCACAGGACCCATCCCATTAATTATCAATCACGGGACCCATCCCATTAATTACCCATCACGGGACCCATCCCATAATCCCCCAGGATCACCCCGGCCCTGGCAGCTCCCCCTGGCTGGCGGTGGAAGCGCCGCCTCTGGAAACTTCCGGGCGTTTCCCACCTCCCAATCTCCTCATCCCTCTCGGCCTTTCCCACCTCAACAGACAGCGAGCGGCTCTGAGATCTTTGCCTAATTAACAATTAAGGCCGGGAGTTAACGAAGGCTGAAGGCCGCAATTAAAGAGCTAAAGCCGGGAGCCCGTGGCGGAGCAGGAGGAGGCGATTCCAGGAGGGAATGAACTACCTCTGGACGCGGTAGACGCGTGTCCAGGGCGGCACCAGGGCCAGGATGCGGGCCACCAGATCCACCAGGGTGCTGGGGGGGTAACTCCGGTATCTCCCGGTTTTCCAGAGCTCGTAGAGCCCGGTGCCGCGGATCACCAGCGTCGGGTAGAGCTTCATCCCGTCGGGGCGGAACGCCGGGTTCTCGAAAAACTCCTGGAAAAACGGGGGAGAAAAAAGGGGTCAGGGGAGAAAAGAACAGAATCAGAGTCGAATCAGAAAGAGCTGAATCAAAAAGAGTCGAATCAGAAAGAGTCGAAACAGAGTCAAATGAAAAAGAGCCAAATCAGGAGTCAAATCAGAAAGAGTTGAATCAAAAAGAGTTGAATCAGAAGAGTCAAATCAAAAAGAGTCAAATTAAAAAGAGTCAAATCAAAAAGAGTCAAATCAGAAAGAGTCGAATCAAAGAGAGTCGAATCAAAAAGAGTCAAATTAAAAAGAGTCGAATCAAAAAGAGTCGGATCAGAGTCAAATGAAAAAGAGCCAAATCAGAAGGAGTCAAATCAGAAAGAGTTGAATCAAAAAGAGTCGAATCAGAAAGAGTCAAATCAAAAAGCGTCAGATCAGAAAGAGTTGAATCAGAAAGAGTCGAAACAAAAAGAGTCGAATCAAAAGAATCAAATAAAAAAAGAGTCAAATCAAAAGGAGTCGAATCAAAAAGTTGAATCAAAAAGAGTTGAATCAAAAAGAGCCAAATTAAAAAGAGTCAAACCAGAAAGAGTTGAATCAGAAAGGGTAAATCAAAGAGTCGAAACAAAAAGAGTCGACTCAGAGTCGAATCAAAAAGTTGACTCAGAAACAGTCAAATTGAAAGAGTCAAATCAGAAAGAATTGAATAAAAAAGAGTCAAATCAAAAAGAGTCGAATGAAGAAGAGTCAAATCAAGAAGAGTCGAAACAAAAAGAGTCAAATCAAAAAGAGTTGAATCAGAAAAGAGTCAAATCAGAGAGAGTCGAATAAAAAAGAGTCGAATAAAAAAGAGTCAAACAAAAAAGTCGAATCAAAGAGTTGAATCAAAAAGAATCACATAAAGTCAAATCAAAAAGAGTTGAATCAGAAAGAGTCAAATCAAAAAGAGTCAAATCAAAAGGAGTCGAATCAAAAAGATCCGAATAAGAAAGAGGTGAATCAAAAAGAGTCGAATCAGAAAGAGTCTAATAAAAAAGATTCGAACGAAAAGAGCTGAATCAAAAACAGCCAAATCAAAAAGAGCCAAAAAAAGTTTTTAAAAAAGGGAAAACCGAACATTTCCCAGGGTTGGGAGCCGTGGCTGAACTCGTTTCCAGAGGGGTGCACAAATATGGGAATTTCGGGGATTGGGAGCCGGGGCTGAACTCGTTTCCAGAGGGGTGTGTAAATATGGGAATTTTAGGGATTGGGAGCCGTGGCTGAACTCGTTTCCAGATGAGTGTGTAAATATGGGAATTTGGGGATTGGGAGCCATGGCTGAACTCGTTTCCAGAGGAGTTTGTAAATATGGGAATTTCGGGGAGTTCCTGGCTTCGGGTGAGCTGCATTGATGGGTTTAGGGCATTTTTGGGAATGAGAACTTTGTTGTAGGTTTGAAGAGGAGGCCACGGGAGGGAACAAAACCAAACCCACGGAGCACCAGAAGGAGGCAAATCTGCGCTCTCCTTGCGTTTATTCCATGGATATTGCACCATTTATTGTCCCAGACAAATTCCTCTGCTAGGAATTGGAAAAACAGGGATGAGTGTGCTGATCTTCCATCTCGGCAGGCAACGTTCCCAGATTAATCAACGCGCCCGGCACCGGAGAAAAACAGATTTATTTTGGGGTTTTTTCAGTGTTTTTATGGATTTTCCTCTCACTCTGATGACGGGGAGGTGGAAAAATGAGGAAATTAAAATCTTTTCCTCGGAATGGTGCAGAGCCAAGAGCCAGATCCAGGATTTCCCAGGAAGTTCCCATCAGCTGCTTCGCAAGGAACCCGAGGAATGCAAATGTTGGGAAAACAGGATTAAATAAATTCTGGTTTTCCACGTTGAAAGAACAGAATTTAAAAGCACTCGGATTTATTCTTTTTTTCTGTGTTATTCTCCACTCTGAGCCCAGGTAACAGGAGGACAGGATTTCCCTGCCTGAATCCCACACGGAGCACCCAGCTTGGGTTTTCCCCAGATGGAATTTTCGGGAACGACGAGTGAAATAAAATCGTTGTGACAAAGGAGAAGTAAAATCACGAGCCAGACAAAGGCACCCTGGGCCAAGCACGGACTGAACTGATTTAAGTGATGACAGGACCTCGTCACACCAGGTCTGATCCTGGCTTAGGGCCTGGATTTATTCCCGGATTTACTGCTTGATATCCAGGGCCTGATCCCTCTCCAGCGCGGTATTCCCACAGGAATAGGAATTCCCAGCTGGATAAGGTGAGTTTGTGGCTGCTGTGGTTCCACCAGCTGCTGCCCCAGGGCTTTGCTTTGGGTGGGATTCATGGACCTTCAATCCCCCAGGGCTCTGCCATGGAATCGTGGATTGCTTTGGGTGGGATTCGTGGACCTTCAATCCCCCAGGGCTTTGCCATGGAATTGTGGAATCGTGGATTGCTTTGGGTGGGATTCATGGACCTTCAATCCCCCAGGGCTTTGCCATGGAATCGTGGATTGCTTTGGGTGGGATTCATGGACCTTCAATCCCCCAGGGCTCTGCCATGGAATCGTGGATTGCTTTGGGTGGGATTCATGGACCTTCAATCCCCCAGGGCTTTGCCATGGAATCAGGGAATCGTGGATTGCTTTGGGTGGGATTCATGGACCTTCAATCCCCCAAGGCTTTGCCATGGAATTGTGGATTGCTTTGGGTGGGATTCATGGACCTTCAATCCCCCAGGGCTTTGCCATGGAATCGTGGATTGCTTTGGGTGGGATTCATGGACCTTCAATCCCCCAAGGCTTTGCCATGGAATCGTGGATTGCTTTGGGTGGGATTCATGGACCTTCAATCCCCCAGGGCTCTGCCATGGAATCGTGGATTGCTTTGGGTGGGATTCATGGACCTTCAATCCCCCAGGGCTTTGCCACGGAATCGTGGAATCGTGGATTGCTTTGGGTGGGATTCATGGACCTTCAATCCCCCAGGGCTTTGCCATGGAATCGTGGATTGCTTTGGGTGGGATTCATGGACCTTCAATCCCCCAGGGCTCTGCCATGGAATCGTGGATTGCTTTGGGTGGGATTCATGGACCTTCAATCCCCCAGGGCTTTGCCATGGAATTGTGGATTGCTTTGGGTGGGATTCATGGACCTTCAATCCCCCAGGGCTTTGCCATGGAATCAGGGAATCGTGGATTGCTTTGGGTGGGATTCATGGACCTTCAATCCCCCAAGGCTTTGCCATGGAATCGTGGATTGCTTTGGGTGGGATTCATGGACCTTCAATCCCCCAGGGCTCTGCCATGGAATCGTGGATTGCTTTGGGTGGGATTCATGGACCTTCAATCCCCCAGGGCTTTGCCATGGAATCGGGGAATCGTGGATTGCTTTGGGTGGGATTCATGGACCTTCAATCCCCCAGGGCTTTGCCATGGAATCGTGGATTGCTTTGGGTGGGATTCATGGACCTTCAATCCCATCCCATTCCAACCCTGACACCTCCCACCATCCCAAGGTGCTCCGACCTTTCCTGGGACACTGCCAGGGATTCTCTGGGAATTCCAGCCCAGCCAGGAATTCCTTCCCAAGATCCCACCCCAAGCTCCCCTTTCCCAGTGGGAATTCCATTCCCTGTGTCCTGTCCCTCCATCCCTTGTCCCAGCCCCTCTCCAGCTCTCCTGGAGCCCCTTTAGGCTCTGGAAAAGGCTCTGAGCTCTCCCTGGATCCCTCCCTTCTCCAGGTGAACATTCCCAGCTCTCCCAGCAGCTCTGCTGGCTCCCTGTGCTTCCCAATCCCAAACTTCTCCAGGATAAACCCCCCAGAATGGATCAGCTCAGCTCCGAGGCACACCAGATCCAGTAACAGGGTGGGAAAAAGCTCAGGGATCACAAAAATCCAGGGTTTTTTTTTTTCCCAGCTGATTCCCTGCCTAAGCCAGGGCTGGATCCAGCCACGCTCCTGTGGAAAAACTCCGGGGAAACAGAAGTGGAAAAAGGAAGCTGGGAAATGGTTTTCCAGACAGCTCAGCCTCCAGAGTCACTCAGACACGAGCTGGAGTCAGTCTGGGAGATGAAACAAGGCCTGGAGCAAGGACAAGGATGCGGAATCAGAGTGCTTTGGGTGGGAAGGGATCTCAAAGCTCACCCCAGCCCTTCCCACTGTCCCAGGCTGCTCCAAGCCCTGCCCAACCTGGCCTTGGGCACTTCCAGGGATCCAGGGGCAGCTCCAAGGCTCCTGCTGGATTTACAGACCCATTCAATTTCTCTGGAGCGAGCCTCTGATGCTCCAGACGCCGAGAGAGAGGAAAAAACCCAACTCCCTGCAGGAGCCGTGACCCAAAGGGCCAGGAAAACCATCCTGGCTGTCCTCAGCCAACCCAAAACGGGCTGGATTCCACCTTTTTGTGGGAGGCTGATGGAAAACGTGGAGAGGGAACGAGGAGATGCGAGGCGTTCCGGTGAGGAGGGGGATGAACAAACCACTCCAGGCAGGAGGAATAAACCACTCCTGGGTTAATATCCTGAGTGCAGAAACGGGAATGATTCACCAGCGATGACATTTTTTTTTTTCTCCCCCTCCCCATGCGGCCAGTAAAGCCAAGGTCACCGCTGGAGGCTGCTCACCCCACCCCGAATTCCATCCCTTCACCCCCTCTGCGCCTCCGACGTCAGCGCCGATAATTCTGCTCCCTGCTGGAGCTTCAAAAAAACCCCACAGATCTCCCAGTTAATTCCTCAAGCTCTTCCCCAAAACGCTCCCGAGCCGATTCCCCGAGTAATTAATTCCAAACGAGATAAGGGAGCGGCGGCGGCCGTTCTTCCCCCGCCCCTTTTCCCCTGTAAATCCCCATATTTAAAGGCTTAACCTTTCCCCGTTCACAAACAGCTTTTGATTAAGTTTCTCCTGAAACAAAGGGAGTAGAAAATACCAACACGTGCCAGGCTTTAGGGGGAATTGTAGCCTTTTCTTGTGGGTTTGGTGGGGTTTTTTTTTTTTTCTTTTTTTTTTAATTAGACACCTTAAAAGGTGTCTGGGGCTGATAAAAACCCTTCCCAGCCTGTATCCTGCCAAGACAAATTGAATCCCGAAAATATTTGTTCCAGAGGCCACCATCCATAGCAGCTCCGGAGGTTTTCCGTCAGCTCCAGGCTGAGTCAGGGCTAATCCACGTCTGCTCCACAGGGAGAGGTTAAAGATGACCCAGGGAGGGCAGATCCCAAATTTCCCAATGCCCCCAGGATGCAGAATATTCCGAATTGGAAGCATGACTGACTTGAAAGCTGCTAAACCAATCCTCCTTGAAGTTTTCTCCCCTCGAGGCATTTCACAGGTTTTAGATAATTAAGATGGACGCTGAAGGAAAATTTAAATTTTGGGGTGTGGCCAACGGGCAAAGATTATGGCAGCAATTATTAAAAAAAATTACATTTAAATTCGATTAAAGTAAAAAAAAAAAAAAAAAAAGGTCAGCTCAGCTCAGCCGAAACTCAAACCTGGAGGTTCCTATGGACTCCTCCACACCTTAAAATATCATTTCCCGTAACATTCCTCAATTTATGGGATATTAAAGAAATCCTGAGGATTTCTGCGCAGTAAATAATAATTTCTTTCAACTCTCACCAAAAGCTTTCAGTGACACTTCAACTGCTGCCCAGGAAAACTGGGATTACAGGAAACCAAAAGCCAACCTCTGCTGGATCAGAGTTTTCATCCCGGAATCGTGGAGTGGTTTGATTTGGGAGAAGGTCCTCCCATTCCAAGGAGGTACCAGGAGATGGAATCGGGAGGGTGACGCCCCTGAATTTCAACATTTCCCCACTCCTGTGCCCTTGCAGAAACCTTTTAAACCAGAAAACTCCTGAGTGACCCACGGGAAAGGCCTGAGGATTCGGGATGCCCACGGCCCCATCCCCAAATTCAGCATCAGCCAACATTTAATGACTCCACCCGGAGGCTTTAATCGGATTTTCCCCACCGCGCTTGGGCACACACAACAAACAGGAAACCCGCTCCAGAAACACCCCCCAAAAAACAAGCTGCAGCTCTCCAAAAGGGGAGAGGAAAAAAAAAAAACCAAAACCCAAGGTGATTTCATGGGATTCCACTTGAACGCTCCACAGCCTGAAGATTCGCTGGCCACCTTTAATCTCCTCGCTCTCCAGGTGTCCAACTGCTGCAGGAGATACCGGGGATAAAAGCAGCAATTTTGGGAAGCAATTTCCTAAAACGCCGGGATTTGTTCGGAGTAAAGGTCACCCAAACCCGTTTTTGAATGACCGCGGAGACGGACTGCGCCCCTCGAATGGGCTCCTTCGCCGCAGCCCCTCTCCCTCCCTCAAGGCAGGAAAAAAAAGAGATGATTAAATTCAAATTTCTGAATAAGACGAGCATTATCTGAGCTCTCCATACTCCATCCCTTATCTCCATCAGCGGGATTATTTATAGCCGTGAATGCTGGTGGCACTTGAAAGCTCCTGCCTTGAGTGACACTTCCCGCTCCGCGGGGAAGGAACAATCACTTAGCGCTTTAATTACGTGCATTAACAGCAGCTCCAAAAAAACCCGACCGGCTCCATTTTCCCCTCCCCCGATTTGCATTTTATTTTTTATTTTTTTTCCCCCCTTCCCCGCCCCGCCGTCAATGCCGGGCTAATTAAAACCCCAGCGATAGGATCTCCGGGGCTCAGACAATGGCCCAGTGACCGAGAAACGCGGATTCCAGGGTGCCTTTGCCGTGCCTTTGGAGGCAGCCTGGGAACACCCACGGCTCGGAGCGGCGCTCTCCCGGCACCTGGCAGGCTGAAAATGGACATTTTTATAAAAAATAAAATAAATAAAGTCGCTCAACTCTGTGATCTTTCAAGGATGTTTGACCTCAGAGTCGGTGTTTTCAGAGCAGAAGGCAGGGAATTTATCTGGCAGGGTTTTGTTTTTATTTTTTTATGGAGGTGGGAAGTTGATTTTGTACCGTTTTATCTTTATTTCCACCCTCCAAGAGCGACGCTTCCTGCCCACTCCAATGTTTCTGCTAATGTTCCCTCAAGGAGCGCGGCTCCAGAGGGGGAAAAGCCTCAAGATACACATGGGGAGGATCGGGTTGGATATCGGGAATAATTCCTGCTTGGAAAGGGTTTTCCAGCCCGGGGCAGTGGTGGAGTCCCCATCCCTGCAGGGACTTACATCCATGGATCCATGGTGGAGTCCCCATCCCACAGGGATTTACATCCATGGATCCATGGTGGAGTCCCCATCCCACAGGGATTTACATCCATGTGGATCCATGGTGCAGTCCCCATCCCACAGGGATTTACATCCATGGATCCACGGTGGAGTCCCCATCCCACAGGGATTTAAATCCATGGATCCACGGTGGAGTCCCCATCCCACAGGGATTTACATCCATGGATCCATGGTGCAGTCCCCATCCCACAGGGATTTACATCCATGGATCCACGGTGGAGTCCCCATCCCTGCAGGGATTTACATCCATGGATCCATGGTGGAGTCCCCATCCCACAGGGATTTACATCCATGGATCCATGGTGGAGTGCCCATCCCTGCAGGGATTTACATCCATGGATCCATGGTGGAGTCCCCATCCCTGCAGGGATTTACATCCATGGATCCACGGTGGAGTCCCCATCCCTGCAGGGATTTACATCCATGGATCCACGGTGGAGTGCCCATCCCACAGGGATTTACATCCATGGATCCATGGTGGAGTCCCCATCCCACAGGGATTTACATCCATGGATCCATGGTGGAGTGCCCATCCCGCAGGGATTTACATCCATGGATCCATGGTGGAGTGCCCATCCCACAGGGATTTAAATCCATGGATCCACGGTGGCCTTGGCAGTGCTGGGAATGGTTGGATTCCATGATCTCCAGGGGCTTTTCCAACCTGAACAATCCCAAATCTCCTCCTCCTGATGTCTGAACTCACGGCATAACATCCCATGGATGTGACCGAGGGGAGAAACTCCTAAAGACAGAAAAATTCCCATCTCCTGTAAAATATTCCATGACCAGGGGAGGGAGGACAATATTCCAGGGAACTGCTGCAGCTTCCCTGACTGTCCACAGCCACACAACAAAACCCCAAATTTCCCGTTATGGAAACCACCAAGCCAAGGAAAGAAGTGACAGAAGAAGCACAAGTCCTCCGAGGGTCACCAACACCTAAAACCCCTCGGATTGTCCTGGAGTTTCCCGAGTTTTGAGCGTCAGATAAGAAAACCTTGGAGCTGCAGGAAGTTTCTCCACCTCCTCCCTTCCCCAGCAGCCTCAAAATCCTCAAATCCTCGGGTCAAAGGGAGCTTTTTCCAAGTGAATCCTCACCAAGGCGGATCCTCACCAAGGCGAATCCTCACCAGGGTGGATCCTCACCAAGGTGGATCCTCACCAGGGTGGATCCTCACCAAGGTGGATCCTCACCAGGGTGGATCCTCACCAAGGTGGATCCTCACCAGGGTGGATCCTCACCAGGGTGGATCCTCACCAAGGCGAATCCTCACCAAGGCAGATCCTCACCAAGGTGGATCCTCACCAAGGTGGATCCTCACCAAGGCGAATCCTCACCAAGGTGAATCCTCACCAAGGCGGATCCTCACCAAGGTGGATCCTCACCAAGGCGAATCCTCACCAAGGCAGATCCTCACCAAGGTGGATCCTCACCAAGGTGGATCCTCACCAAGGCGGATCCTCACCAAGGCGGATCCTCACCAAGGTGGATCCTCACCAAGGTGGATCCTCACCAGGGTGGATCCTCACCAAGGCGGATCCTCACCAAGGCAGATCCTCACCAAGGTGAATCCTCACCAAGGGGAATCCTCACCAAGGCGGATCCTCACCAAGGCGGATCCTCACCAAGGCGGATCCTCACCAAGGGGAATCCTCACCAAGGTGAATCCTCACCAAGGCGGATCCTCACCAAGGTGGATCCTCACCAAGGCGGATCCTCACCAAGGCGAATCCTCACCAAGGCGGATCCTCACCAAGGCGGATCCTCACCAAGGCGGATCCTCACCAGGGTGGATCCTCACCAAGGCGAATCCTCACCAAGGCAGATCCTCACCAAGGTGAATCCTCACCAAGGTGGATCCTCACCAAGGTGGATCCTCACCAGGGTGGATCCTCACCAAGGTGGATCCTCACCAAGGCGGATCCTCACCAAGGTGGATCCTCACCAAGGCGAATCCTCACCAAGGTGGATCCTCACCAAGGCGAATCCTCACCAAGGCGGATCCTCACCAAGGCGGATCCTCACCAAGGCGGATCCTCACCAAGGCGGATCCTCACCAAGGTGGATCCTCACCAAGGTGAATCCTCACCAAGGTGAATCCTCACCAGCTCCGGAACGTTAAACCCAGGAATAGTTCAGGCTCCTGCCTCCCATCCCAGCCCTTCCCATGGTTTGTTTCCCCCCCTGGAATACCGGGATCCAGCCCTTCTCTCCAAAACCAGGAGAAAACGAACGCAGTGAGCAGGAGAGACGCGGGAAAAGCTCCTGGAGCAGGAGCAGGCTGACCTTGGAGGCCCAGACAGATCTGTCCAGATTGTGCTCAGTGCCCCGAGCAGCCCCATCTGCACCGGTGGTGCAGGTGCTCCGAGCCAGCCTCCATCCATCCTGGAAAAACCCGGGAGAATTCCTCCATCAATCTGCTCTCCAGTTCCACCTTGGCTTTTTTCCTCAGCGCGTGACTCTCGGTTTTCCATTTATTTTCTTTTTTTTCTTTTTTTTTTTGGAGGGTCAGTGTTGCCCTCGGGCTCAGCACAGGAAATAAAAGCGTTTTTCATTTGTCTTGAACACTGATCTCTCAGAAGTCTCCTCTCTCCCTCTCCAAAAAACAACCCAAAACCCAGTGAGCCCAGAAACTCCATCCTGGTTTCGATAACCCAATTCTCCCTCATCAGGAGGATCGAAACAACCCCGTGCTCTGCCCCTCACTTCACTCAGCCCCGCCAAAATGCTCACAGCAAAACCATTCTGCTTTTTTAATTAAAAAAAAAAAAAAATACAAACCCACGTAAAACCACAGTCAAGCCCTCAAAAATACAAATTCACTCGTGGTGTCTTCACTCAGTAGCCGATGGTGATCTGTGGTAAAATATGTATTTTACTGAGTGATGCTCTCTTTGCCTAACTGCCTGGGGAATTTGCACTCTCCATCCCTCTGTTCCTTTATTTTTGGCTGCCTGTTCCCAGCCATATGTTTGTTATTGACTTCAGCAGCAAGGGGCCTCAGCGGAAAAAAAAAATAAAAAAAATCCAGAAAACGATTTCTGAATGGTTAAAAAAAAAATTAAAAAATTTAAAAAATCTGGCTGTTTCTGGTGTAAAAAAATCCCCAGAATAGAGAGTGGCTGAATGATCCTGAGCAACCCACAGGGTCTGGGGGGAGGCTGCAGAAATCATCGCTCGTTTTCAGGTGGAAAAAGGGTCAAAACTGCTCCTTTTGTTATTGAGCAGGTTTTTGTGAATGGGAGGCTGCTGGCAGGCAGTGACTGGCGTTGTGCACTGCAGGGAAATGGGTGTGAAGGGAAAAGAAAACAAAAAAAAAGCTGATTTTTTTTTAGGGACAAAAGCAGCGGAATAAAAATCCGAGAGCTTTTTCCCACGCTGCCAGTGGAGTTTTTGGAATGGTTTGGGGTGGGAAGGGATTTTAAAGATGATCCCATTCCAACCCCAACACCTTGTCCAGGTGGATCCAGCCCGGCCTTGGACATTCCCAGGGATCCAAGGGCAGCCACAGCTTCTCTGGGAATTCCTACCCAACCCCTCACAACCCTCACAGGGAAGAATTCCTCCTCAATATCCCGCCCAAATTTCCCCTTTTCCCATCTGAAGCCATTCCCAGGGTCCTGGCCATCCGTCCCTTTTCCCAAATCCCAGCTCTCCTGGAGCCCCTTTATGCTCTGGAAGCTGCTCCAAGGATTCCCCGGATCGTTTTTTTCTCCAGTTGGACATTCCCAGCTCTCCTGGAGCCCCTTTATGCTCTGGAAACTGCTCCAAGGATTCCCCGGATCGTTTTTTTCTCCAGTTGGACATTCCCAGCTCTCCTGGAGCCCCTTTATGCTCTGGAAGCTGCTCCAAGGATTCCCCGGATCGTTTTTCTCTCCAGTTGGACATTCCCAGCTCTCCTGGAGCCCCTTTATGCTCTGGAAGCTGCTCCAAGGATTCCCCGGATCGTTTTTCTCTCCAGTTGGACATTCCCAGCTCTCCCAGTCTGTTCTCCCCACAACATCCCGAATTTCTCTGTTTCCGTACAACAAATATATTTATAAAAAACATAAATATCTCTCTGCTACCAAAACCCCAATCCTTGGCCTTTCCTGATTTAAACCCGACCCCGAAGAGTTTCTGAGCCCAAAATTCTGCACAAGTGGGGCACAGACCCGAGTCCTTCCGTGGGTGTTTTATCCCACAGAAACACGAGGGAATTTGGGTGGGAAAAAGAGTTTCCAGAAACAGCCGAGCTCCTCATTAACGTCAAAATTACCCCGGTCACAGTTCACGGAACCGTAATTGTTCCTGAAGCCAGGAGGCTTTTTTGAGCAGGAATTTTTTTTTTCCTGAAGATTTCCAGGAGAAGCTCTGGGAACTGCATTAAACACCTTCATTCTCATGGATGTGCCCAGCAAAAAAAAATAAATATATATATACAAAAAAAAAAAAAAGGGAAAAAACTGCATTTTCAGACACAAACCCACCTGCAAATCACAGCTTTTTTCAGTGAGATGTTTAGAAGGGACTGAAAGGAAAATCGTTTAGCCCACTAAACACTTCAGAGCTATATTTAAAAACACAGGGAACTGCCTTCCCAGAGGAGCAAAAAAAAATCAATGCAGATCAGCACTTTAACTGCCTTTTATTACAGTTATTAAAAGCCCCTGATAGAGGTGCAATATTTCAGTTTCATTATGGATTTCATCTCCTTGAGAAAAAACCAGAGCCCACAGGAAAAGCGAGGCTTTATTTACAGCTGGAAATGTTTGAAGTTTTGAGGTAACGTCACTTTTTTGGGGGGAAAAGGAAGTAGGCTCAGATCATTCCACCCTCATTGTCCTCTCAGATTACTTCACCTTCAGATTATTCCAGCCTCATTTTCCCCCTCAGATAATTTCACCCTCGTTTCTCCCTTCAGATTATTTCACTCTTATTTTCCCCTCAGATTATTTCATCCTCATTTTCCCCCTCAGATTATTCCACCCTCATTTTACTCTCAGATTATTTAATCCTCCTCAAATAATTTTCCCCCTCAAATTATTTCACTCTCATTTTCCCCTCAGATTATTCCACCCTCGTTTTCCCCTCAGATTATTTAATCCTCATTTCCCCCCTCAGATTATTTCACTCTCATTTTCCCCCAGATTTATCTTCATTTTCCCCCTCAGATTATTCCATCCTCATTTTCCCCTTGGATTATTTCATCCTCATTTCCCCCTCAGATTATTTAATCTTCATCTCCCCCTCAAATTATTTCACTCTCATTTTCCCCCTCAGATTATTCCACCCTCGTTTTCCCCTCAGATTATTTAATCCTCATTTCCCACCTCACATTATTTCACTCTCATTTTCCCCCAGATTTTTTTATCTTCATTTTCCCCCTCAGATTATTCCACCCTCGTTTTCCCCTCAGATTATTGCATCCTCATTTCCCCTTCAGATTATTTCACTCTCATTTTCCCCCAGATTTTTTTATCTTCATTTTCACCCTCAGATTATTCCATCCTCATTTTCCCCTTGGATTATTTCATCCTCATTTCCCCCCCTCAAACTATTTCCCTCTCATTTCCCCCCAGATTATTTCACCCTCATTTGCCCCTCAGATAATTTAATCCTTATTTCCCCCTCAAATTTTTTCACCCTCATTTTCCCCCAGATTTTTTTATCTTCATTTTCACCCTCAGATTATTCCATCCTCATTTCCCCCTTGGATTATTTCATCCTCATTTCCCCCTCAGATTATTTAATCCTCATTTCCCACCTCAAATTATTTCACTCTCATTTCCCCCCAGATTATTCCATCCTCATTTTTCCCTCAGATTATTTAATCCTCATTTCCCCCCTCACATTATTTCACTCTCATTTTCCCCCAGATTTATCTTCATTTCCCCCCTCAGATTATTCCATCCTCATTTTGCCCCTCAGATTATTTAATCCTCATTTCCACCCCTCAAACTATTTCACTCTCATTTCCCCCCAGATTATTTCACCCTCATTTTCCCCTCAGATTATTTAATCCTCATCTCCCCCTCAAATTATTTCACTCTCATTTTCCCCCTCAGATTATTCCACCCTCATTTTCCCCTCAGATTATTTAATCCTCATTTCCCCCCTCACATTATTTCACTCTCATTTTCCCCCAGATTTTTTTATCTTCATTTCCCCCCTCAGATTATTCCATCCTCATTTGCCCCTCAGATTATTTAATCCTCATTTCCCACCTCAAATTATTTCACTCTCATTTCCCCCAGATTATTTCACCCTCATTTTCCCTCAAATTATTCCATCCTCATCTCCCCCTCAAATTATTTCACTTTCATTTTCCCCCAGATTTTTTTATCTTCATTTTCACCCTCAGATTATTCCATCCTCATTTTCCCCTTGTATTATTTCGTCCTCATTTCCCCCTCAGATTATTTAATCCTCATTTCCCCCCTCAAATTATTTCACTTTCATTTTTCCCCAGATTATTTTATCCTCATTTCCCTCTCAGATTATTTCACTTTTATTTTTCCCCTCGGATAACTTCCCCCTCATTTTCCTCTCGGATTATTTCACCCTCAGATTATTTCATCCTCAATTTCCCCCCCTCAGATTATTCTTCCTGAATTTTTTTTTCCCCTAAAATCATTTCGCTCACATTTTTCCCCCCTAAGACAATTTCACCTTCATTTTCCCCTCAGATCATTTCACCCGCATTTTCCCCTTGGATTATTTCATCCTCATCTTCCTCTTGGATCATTTCACTCTCATTTTTCCCCTCAGATTATTCCACCCTCATTATTCCCCTCGGATTATTTCACCTTCAGATCATTTCACCCTCATTTTTTTTTTCATGGATTTTTTTCATCCTCATTTTTCCCCTAAGATTATTTCACCTTTAGACAATTTCACCTTCTTTTTTTTTTTTTTTTTTTTTTTTCTCGGATTATTTCTTCCTCATTTTCCCCCCTAAAAATCCTTTTTTTTTTTTCCCTGATTATTTAATCCTCATTTTTCCCTCTAAAAAAATCCTTTTCTTTCTTTTTTCTTGGATTATTTCATCCTCATTTTCCCCCCTAAAAATCCTCTTTTTTTTTCCCCTCTGATTATTTAATCCTCATTTTTCCCTCTAAAAAAATCCTTTTTTTTTTTTTCCCTCGGATTATTTAATCCTCATTTTCCCCCCTAAAAATCCTTTTTTTTTTCCCTCGGATTATTTCATCCTAATTTTTTTTTTCTCGGATTATTTAATCCTCATTTTCCCTCTAAAATTTTTTTTTCTCGGATTATTTCTTCCTCATTTTTTCCTCTAAAAATCCTTTTTTTTTTTTTCCCTTGGATTATTTCATCCTCATTTTTCCCTCTAAAAATCCTTTTTTTTTTCTCTTGGATTATTTCATCCTCATTTTTCCCTCTAAAAAAATCCTTTTTTTTTTTTTTTTCCCTCGGATTATTTCATCCTCATTTCCCCCCCCTAAAAATCCTTTTTTATTCCCTCATTATTCCCCTCGGATCATTTCACCCTCATTTTCCCCCCTCTCATGTTCTGCACGCCCAAGGAGGTCTCTGCATCACCCGGATCCCAGATGCATCAGGCCTGCCACTAAAATTAGCTCATTTCTGAGAAATTGCTTATTTTGCAATTCCTCCAGAAATTTAAAAAAAAAAAAAAAAATCCCATCTTGCCACATGACTAAGAGAAGGAATTTTTTCAGGCTGAACTCATGCAGTGATTGTGTTTTATTTAAAGAACTCAGGAGCGGCTCTGCAGATGCAGATTTAAAAATCTTTTGAGCTGAATACTCGTCCCCATCAAACGGCCCTGCCTGGGGGGTTTTTACCCTCATCATTTTATTTATGTGAGGTTTCAGATGGACACACGAGATCTCCTCAAGGGATAAAAAAAATAACTTTTTTATCAGCTGAGGGTCCATCTGATGGCTCTGGGCAGCATCCACCAGATCTCAGCAGCTCCCGTGACACTTGAAACTCCCCATCTTCTGCCTCCTTTCCCTGTTTTTCCCCTTTTCCCCGGATTTATTTCACCTCTGAGGTGAGCCCAGAGCCAGGAGGACGAGCACCAATAAACCACACTCGAGCAAACGCCGTGAACATAAAACAAAGGCGGATGAACGTAAAATAAAATATCCTCTCTCCTTGAATAAATCTGTTATTCGTGATGTATAAACACACGGCATAAATAACAGATACACACACATATTCCCAAGGGTTTATTAGGAATGTTCAGCCCAAGCTGGGATTCTCCTCCTGCCACGGAGCGAGGAATTAACACCGGGAATTCTCCGGCCTCACAAAGTTTTGGAGTTTTTCGGGAGGTTTTTTTTTAATTAATTTAACTTTTTTTTGTTCCAATCCCAAGTTCCGCTTGGCAAATGTGCTCCATGAACCCTCCCAAGCATTTCCCCTCCTTGTCCCCTGCTCCCAGAGGCACCTCATCCCTCTCCTTGGGGCAGAGGAGCCGAGCGTTCCGCAGGATGAGGTGTCTGCTCCGGTAACAATCCCATTATTCCCGCTGAGCCCTTGATTTATCCCGACCATTATTCTAATTATTTTCTCCGACCTCCCGCCTCGTGAGGCTCTGCTGGGCTCTGGGAAGAGGAGGAGTTTTTTGGGGTTTTTTTGGGGGTTTTTTTTAAAGTGTTTGTGTCCGTTGATGTTTTCCGGGCGTTTTATACGTCTGTGGGATTGGGGTGGAAAAGACCTGGAGGAGGAGGAGGGAAATCCTCTGAGGATATAAAAAGAATCAATGAGCAGGGGGAGGAGGTGGGGGAAGAGGAGGGAAAAAAAAAACCCCAGCACAGTGGAAGTGGGACACAAGCTCAGGGTGAAAAAAATTCACACTGGAGGGCGGGGGGAAAAAAGCCGCTTTCTGGGAAAAATCATGGAATTGGAGAATCCTGGGATTATTTGGGATGGAAGGGACCTTAAAGCTCATCCCACTCCCATGGGCAGGGACACCTTCCACTATCCAAGTTGCTCCAAGCTCTGGACAGGGACACTTCCAGGGACGGAATCCACAGGGACAGAATCCACAGGGATGGAATCCATTAACCTCTCCGGGCAAAGAAACAAATATAATAACAATAAAAAAAAAATAATTTACAGACGACACATTCAGCCTTGCCCGTGACAGCACTTTGAAGGATTGTGAAGAGCCCCAGCTGCTGAGCACACACACAAAGCCCTGAGGAGCCTGCCACAGCCGCTGCTGGGACACTGTGGAGGAGCAGCAGAAGCCGGGAGATGGATGAGGTCGGAAGGGACAACAGGAATGTCCCCGCTGAAGGAGGAGCACCCATCAGCAGATATTCCCTTCCCAGGAGAAGCCTCGGGATTTATGGTTTCAACTGGTGCTGAAGGTGCTCGGGACTCCTCAAGTCAGCGGGGTTCCCTCTGTGCCTGACCTTTCCCCGAGCTGGGATGCAGCTGGAGAGGAGGAGGGCAAGCAGGAAAAGGAGTTGGTTTTGTCCAAGTTACCTCAAAATCGAAGGTTTATGGAGATCCCTGGAAAGCCACGGGTCTGCTGTCCCAAAAACAGGAAGGATTGGAGAGCTGGGGGTGTTCACATGGAGAACAGACGGATCCAGGGAGAGCTCGGAGCCTTTTCCAGAGCCTAAAGGGGCTCCAGGAGAGCTGGAGAGGGACTGGGGACAAGGGATGGAGGGACAGGACACAGGGAATGGCTTCCCACTGGGAAAGGGGAGCTTGGGGTACGATTTGGGAAGGAATTCCTGGCTGGGAGGGTGGGGAGAGGCTGGGCTGGAATTCCCAGAGAAGCTGTGGTGGCCCCTGGATCCCTGGAAGTGTCCAAGGAGCAGCCCAGGATCAGGGAAGGTGTCAGGGCTGGAATGGGATGGGATTGAAGGGCCATGGATCCCAAATCCCAAACCACTCTGGGATTCCGGGATCAAGGACACTGAGGATCCATCCCGACGGGTTTTTATGGAATTTGGGGGTGGAAAAGCGAAGGGAGACTCTTCCTGGAAGGGAATTCCCGAAATTCCTTCTCAGAGAGGACTTGGGCTGGATCCAATCCTGGGCTGGGGGAGCTGGGAATGGAGGGAATTCCCTGGAAAACACGGGGCTTGGGGTGGGATTTGGGAAGGAATTCCTGGCTGGGAGGGTGGGGAGAGGCTGGGCTGGAATTCCCAGAGAAGCTGTGGCTGCCCCTGGATCCCTGGAAGTGTCCAAGGAGCAGCCCAGGATCAGGGAAGGTGTCGGGGTTGAACAGGATGAAACTGAAGGTCCATGGATCCCAAATCCCAAACCACTCTGGGATTCTGGGATCAACGACACTCAGGATCCATCCCGACGGGTTTTTATGGAATTTGGGGGTGGAAAAGCGAAGGGAGACCCTTCCTGGAAGGGAATTACTGAAATTCCTTCTCAGAGAGGAGTCGGGCTGGATCCAATCCTGGGCTGGGAGAGCTGGGAATGGAGGGAATTCCCTGGGAAATGGGGAGCTCGGGGTTCCTGGCTGGGCTGGAATTCTCAGAGAATTCCCTGCGAGTGTCCAAGGAAAAGCTGGAGCACCCTGAGACCGTGGGATTGGAATGGGGATGGGATTGAAGACCCACAAATCCCATCCCAAACCATTCCAGGATTCCAGGATTGCCAGGAGGAGACGCCTCCCCTCGGCTCCCGGTGAATTTTACGGAATGTTTAAATATTTACCAGCCTGGACTAACATTTGCACAGCCCAACACGTAAATAAGAGTTGTTTTATCAGCCTCAAAGCAGGATGTAAAATTTTAAGGCAGGAAACAAGAGTCTGAACTCTCCAGCTGAATCCTGGGGAATGAAGGAATTTATTGGGTTTTTTTTTAGGAATTTATGTGGATATTTGTTATGTTCACCAGGCCTCTGGGAAATAAATCGATAGATTTGGTTTGGTATTTTATTCTCTGGTATTTAAAAGGACTTTTTTTTAAAAAAAAATTAATTATAAAGCATTTAAAGGGGGATGAGAAAGGGGCAACGACCCTTTTCCCTTCTGTTCCTCTTCCATCCTCAGCTCCTCTCCCCACCTTTATTTCAATTCCTCCTCTCCCAGTTCCAGCCTCATCCCCAAATTTCCTGCAGCCAATCAGGAGCGTTTCTGGAAACTCTTTAACCACTCATCACCAATAAGCAGCAAAGGATAATTATTAATTGAATTAATCGCAAAATCTTGAATTAATTCCTCCCTCCTCAGTTTCCCACCTTGAAAACACCTCGGATTTTGGTCTCCTCTTTATTTGGACCTGGTTTGGCTCTTTCTATTTTTTTCTGGGTCATTATTCCCATTTTCCCACCACAAATTCCAGCCCAATCCCACAGAACTCCATCGGATACCGAGGGAAGGATTCAAGGCTTTGCTGTGAGACAGTTCCATGAAAACCCAGACTCAGGGCCACACATTCTCCTTCCCAAGAGCATGGTTTAAAAAAAAAAAATAACCCAGGGGCAGAATCTGGAGCAGGAATTTGGAGTTTTGTGCTCAGCACTTCCAGTCCCTCACCTGGGCCAAGAACCAAGACATTGAGGAAAAACTCAAGGGATTCTGCACAAAACCCCACAAAAATAAAAAATAAAAAACAAGGTTCCTGTCCCAGGTTTCAGGATTCCCTTCCTGCCCTGCACAGCTGAATTTTATCCCAGTTTTTTTTATCCCAGTTTTTTTATCTCAGTTTTTCCCCCAGATGTGCCTTTTTTTTTGCTTTCTGCCTGTATTTTTTTTTTTTTAATCGATACGTTTCATTATGACACTGCTATTTTTCAGTGCCAGACAGCGCCCAGCCCAACCTCCCCCAGGAATCCACCTGGGATTCCTCTGTCACGACTCCAATTCCTGCACTGTTTAAAAAAAACAACCAAAAAAACCAACCCAATTTGACTCAGGAATAAAAAAAAAAAACCAACGAAACAACCCAAACCTGAAAATCTACCCAAGTGGTTAAATCACTGCACCGTTCACACCATTTGCTCTTTATTCCTCTCATTCCAATTTTCCCCAGGAATAATTTGATATTTCCTTCTAGACCGTTGACAAAGAAACCGAACAGCGCCGAGCCAAAACGCTTTTGTGACACACACACACAAACACTCTAATTCTGCAATTAATTACCTTCCAGAGAGGATCTTTTCAGCTTGGAATTGTGTCCTACTCTAAACCCAAGAGGGAAAACCACCTTGGAAAAAAGCAGGAGCCCCAGTAAATAGGGGAAGAGCTGTTTTTCCACAGGGACCTGAGTGACTCAGGCTTGCATGAGACAGGGATATAATTTTCTGGATGAAGTAGTTCAACAAATCTCTTTTTTTTGTTTTTTTTTCATCTTCTCACAAAAAAAAAAAAATAAAATTAAAGAGTTTTAAACTGTTTGTCCTTTGGAAACAAAATCTGGTAACCGAGCAAAAATAACAAAAAAAAAAAAATTAAAAAAGAAAGTTTTCCATGGGAAAAAACCACGAAAATTGCTGTTTTTTTGGGGTTTTTTTAAGGAATACTCACATAAAACTGGTCCATGTCTCTCTCCAGCCCCATGTTGGGCAGGTCTGGCATCATGTGGGCCACCACCTTAAATCCAGCATCCTTGGCCAGGTGGAAGGACTCACACACGGCCTTCACGGTGTGACCCCTGGGGAGGGAGGGAAAAAGGGTCAGGAAAAGGCAGCAAAAGCCATTTTTGCCAAGTTTAATTGAGATTATCCCCATAGAAGGCTGAGTTTGGAGGTAAAACTGGGCCTAAACGGGCCTGGTTAAATGTTGAAACATGGGAAAGGAGCACACGGCCTTCACGGTGTGACCCCCGGGAAGGGAGGGAAAAAGGACAGGAAAAGGCAGCAAAAGCCAATTTTGCCACGTTTAATTGGGATTATCCCCATAAAAGGCTGAGTTTGGAGGTAAAACTGAGCCTAAAATGAGTTGGTGAAATACTGAAATTGTTCATTTCACAGGAAAGGAGAACACAGCTTTCACAGTGTGTGATAATAGAAGGAAAAAGGGTCAGGAAAAGGGTCAGGAAAAGCGAATTTTCCCACATTTGATTTGGATTATCCATCTGAGAGGCTGAATTTGGAGGGAAAACTGAGCCTAAAAAGGGGTTGGTTAAATACTGAAACATGGGAAAGGAGCACACGGCCTTCATCATGTGAGCCCTGGGAAGGGAGGGAAAAAGGGTCAGGAAAAGGCAGCAAAAGCCAATTTTGCCAAGTTTAAATGAGATTATCCCCATAAAAGGCTGAGTTTGGAGGTAAAACTGGGCCTAAAATGAGTTGGTGAAATACTGAAATTGTTCATTTCACAGGAAAGGAGAACACAGCTTTCACAGTGTGTGATAAGAGAAGGAAAAAGGGCCAGGAAAAGGCAGGAAATGGAAATTTTGCCACATTTGATTGGGATTATCCATCTGAGAGGCTGAGTTTGGAGGTAAAACTGGACCTAAAAGGGGCTGGTTAAATATTGAAATTGTTCATTTAATGGGAAAGGAGCACACGGCCTTCACAGTGTGTGATAAGAGAAGGATCAGAGAGGGGAAAAGGGTCAGGAAAAGGGTCAGGAAAAGGGTCAGGAAAAGGCAGGAAAAGGCAGGAAAAGCCATTTTTGCCAAGTTTAATTGAGATTATCCCCATAGAAGGCTGAGTTTGGAGGTAAAACTGGGCCTAAAAGGGGCTGGTTAAATATTGAAACATGAGAAAGGAGCACACGGCCTTCACGGTGTGAGCCCTGGGAAGGGAGGGAAAAAGGGTCAGGAAAAGGCAGGAAAAGCCAATTTTGCCACGTTTAATTGAGATTATCCCCATAAAAGGCTGAGTTTGGAGGTAAAACTGGGCCTAAAATGAGTTGGTGAAATACTGAAACTGTTCATTTCACAGGAAAGGAGAACACAGCTTTCACAGTGTGTGATAAGAGAAGGAAAAAGGGTCAGGAAAAGGCAGGAAAAGCCAATTTTGCCATATTTGATTGGGATTATCCATCTGAGAGGCTGAATTTGGAGGTAAAACCGGACCTAAAAGGCGCTGGTTAAATACTGAAATTGTTCATTTCACAGGAAAGGAGCACACGGCCTTCACGGTGTGTGATAAGAGAAGGATCAGAGAGGGAAAAAGGGTCAGGAAAAGGGTCAGGAAAAGGCAGGAAAAGGCAGGAAAAGGCAATTTTGCCACGTTTGATTGGGATTATCCATCTGGGAGGCTGAGTTTGGAGGTAAAACTGGGCCTAAAATGAGTTGGTGAAATATTGAAATTGTTGATTTCACAGGAAAGGAGAACACGGCCTTCACGGTGTGTGATAAGAGAAGGATCAGAGAGGGGAAAAGGGCCAGGAAAAGGCAGGAAAAGGGTCAGGAAAAGGCAGGAAAAGCCAATTTTGCCATATTTGATTGGGATTATCCATTTGGGAGGCTGAATTTGGAGGGAAAACTGAGCCTAAAAATGGGTTGGTTAAATACTGAAACATGGGAAAGGTTCACGGTGTGACCCCTGGGAAGGGAGGGAAAAAGGGTCAGGAAAAGGCAGGAAAAGCCAATTTTGCCACGTTTAAATGAGATTATCCCCATAGAAGGCTGAGTTTGGAGGTAAAACTGGGCCTAAAATGAGTTGGTGAAATGCTGAAATTGTTCATTTCACAGGAAAGGAGAACACAGCTTTCACAGTGTGTGATAAGAGAAGGAAAAAGGGTCAGGAAAAGGCAGGAAAAGCCAATTTTGCCACGTTTAATTTGGATTATCCATCTGAGAGGCTGAGTTTGGAGGTAAAACTGGGCCTAAAAGGGGCAGGTTAAATATTGAAATTGTTCATTTCACAGGAAAGGAGCACACGGCCTTCACGGTGTGACCCCTGGGAAGGGAGGGAAAAAGGGTCAGGAAAAGGCAGCAAAAGCCAATTTTGCCAAGTTTGATTTGGATTATCCATCTGAGAGGCTGAGTTTGGAGGTAAAACTGGGCCTGAAATGAGTTGGTGAAATACTGAAATTGTTCATTTCACAGGAAAGGAGCTCACAGCTTTCACAGTGTGTGATAAGAGAAGGAAAAAGGGTCAGGAAAAGGCAGGAAAAGCCAATTTTGCCATATTTGATTTGGATTATCCATCTGAGAGGCTGAGTTTGGAGGTAAAACTGGGCCTAAAAAGGGGCAGGTTAAATACTGAAACATGAGAAAGGAGCACACGGCCTTCACAGTGTGAGCCCTGGGAAGGGAGGGAAAAAGGGTCAGGAAAAGGCAGGAAAAGGCATTTTTGCCACGTTTGATTGGGATTATCCATCTGAGAGGCTGAATTTGGAGGGAAAACTGAGCCTAAAAATGGGTTGGTTAAATACTGAAAGATGGGAAAGGTTCACGGTGTGACCCCTGGGAAGGGAGGGAAAAAGGGTCAGGAAAAGGCAGGAAAAGCCATTTTTGCCACGTTTAAATGAGATTATCCCCATAGAAGGCTGAGTTTGGAGGTAAAACTGAGCCTAAAAGGGGCTGGTGAAATACTGAAATTGTTGATTTCACAGGAAAGGAGCTCACGGCCTTCACAGTGTGTGATAAGAGAAGGATCAGAGAGGGAAAAAGGGTCAGGAAAAGGGTCAGGAAAAGGCAGGAAAAGTCAATTTTGCCATATTTGATTGAGATTATCCCCATAGAAGGCTGAGTTTGGAGGTAAAACTGGGCCTAAAAGAGGCTGGTTAAATATTGAAACATGAGAAAGGAGCACACGGCCTTCACGGTGTGACCCTGGGAAGGGAGGGAAAAAGGGTCAGGAAAAGGCAGAAAAAGGCATTTTTGCCACGTTTGATTGGGATTATCCATCTGAGAGGCTGAGTTTGGAGGTCAAACTGGGCCTGAAAGGGGCTGGTTAAATATTGAAATTGTCCATTTCATGGGAAAGGAGCACACGGCCTTCACAGTGTGTGATAAGAGAAGGATCAGAGAGGGGAAAAGGGTCAGGAAAAGGGTCAGGAAAAGGCAGGAAAAGGCAGGAAAAGGCAGGAAAAGCCATTTTTGCCACGTTTAATTGAGATTATCCCCATAGAAGGCTGAGTTTGGAGTTAAACTGAGCCTAAAAGGGGCAGGTTAAATATTGAAATTGTTGATTTCACAGGAAAGGAGCACACGGCCTTCACGGTGTGACCCTGGGAAGGGAGGGAAAAAGGGTCAGGAAAAGGCAGCAAAAGCCATTTTTGCCAAGTTTAATTGAGATTATCCCCATAGAAGGCTGAGTTTGGAGGTAAAACTGGGCCTAAAATGAGTTGGTGAAATACTGAAATTGTTCATTTCACAGGAAAGGAGAACACGGCCTTCACGGTGTGTGATAAGAGAAGGATCAGAGGGGGGAAAAGGTCAGGAAAAGGGAAGGAAAAGACAGGAAAAGCCAATTTTGCCAAATTTCATTTGGATAATCCATCTGGGAGGCTGAGTTTGGAGGTAAAACTGGGTCTAAAAGGGGTTGGTGAAATGTTGAAACATGAGAAAGGAGCACATGGCCTTCACGGTGTGACCACTGGGAAGGGAGGGAAAAAGGGTCAGGAAAAGGCAGGAAAAGCCAATTTTGCCAAGTTCAATTGAGATTATCCCCATAGAAGGCTGAGTTTGGAGGTAAAACTGGGCCTAAAATGAGTTGGTGAAATACTGAAATTGTTCATTTCACAGGAAAGGAGAACACAGCTTTCACAGCATGTGATAAGAGAAGGAAAAAGGGTCAGGAAAAGGCAGGAAAAGGCAATTTTGCCACGTTTAATTGGGATTATCCATCTGAGAGGCTGAATTTGGAGGTAAAACTGGGCCAAAAAGGGGCTGGTTAAATATTGAAATTGTTCATTTCACAGGAAAGGAGAACACAGCTTTCACAGTGTGTGATAAGAGAAGGATCAGAGAGGGGAAAAGGGTCAGGAAAAGGGTCAGGAAAAGGCAGGAAAAGGCAGGAAAAGGCAGGAAAAGCCAATTTTGCCACATTTAATTGAGATTATCCCCATAGAAGGCTGAGTTTGGAGGTAAAACTGGGCCTAAAAGAGGCTGGTTAAATATTGAGATTTTTAATCCCACAGGCGCCAAGGCTCCAGGTTTTCCAGACACAAGAGAGGAATTTGGGAGATCTGCTGGAATCCAGTTTGGAAATCCAGGCTGGTGTCACTGCAGGGATGAGCTGTGCCCCTCAGAATAAACAGGGAACAAAACCAGCAGGAAAACAGAAGGGTTGGGAGTGAGGAAAATCAGCCAACCTGAAAAAATCACCCGAAAATCTCCTTGTTGGAGAAATGTAGAACTTGCCCGACTTTTGGGAGGTGCCAAACCTGGGCTGGGTGGGGATTCCAGGAGGATTCTTCCACACTGACACCAGCCCTGGATCTGCAGGAGCCCGAAAAAAGGCTGAATTTCCCACAGTTTTTGGGAGAAAATTCCGTTTTCCTCCCACCTCCACGGCTCCAACCAGGAGATTCCCACCACAGCACGACGACCTTCCCACAAAATCCTGGCTCTTTCCTACATTCTTGGACATTCCCGGGTGTTTTTGTTCTATTCCAAACTCCTGGAATTCCTGGCATTTAGATGAGCTCTGCAGGTGTTTGTTTTTTTTTTTTTCCTCCTCCAAAATAAATCCCTCTGGATACCAAAAAAAAAAGAAAAATATCCAATTCCCTTTGAGCATCCCTGTGTCCATTCACCCTGAATTCTGACCCTCACAGAAACCAAACCAAATTTAAAAATTTTTTAAATAGCTATTAAAAAATCCCCATTTTTTTTTTTAAAAGGAAAATCTTTTCCTCTCTCTCTCTGCCAGAGGATTCAACCCCTCTGTGCAGCTTTAAACTCGGTTTTATTTATGATTTTTTCCCCTTTTTTTTTTTCCCAGGAGTTTTTCACAGCGTT
Source organism: Sylvia borin (assembly GCA_014839755.1). Taxonomy (NCBI): domain Eukaryota; kingdom Metazoa; phylum Chordata; class Aves; order Passeriformes; family Sylviidae; genus Sylvia; species Sylvia borin. The sequence goes on along the minus strand of CM025959.1, from coordinate 112,039,617 downwards.
TTTTTCTGAGACTGTTCAAGGACAGCATCACTCAAGAACCTTTGAGTAGCCTGAGGGGAGCAAATGGGAGCTCTGCTTCATAAATAAAAATTATTTTCTTATTAGAACCGAGATCCGAGCTGCATCAATAACTTGATTATTTGATGCCTCGCTCCGTTCTTGAATATTTTTCTGCCTCACAGCCACTGAAAAGCACTCAGAAACCTCACTAATGACTTATGGAACATAATAGAAAGTAATTTCCAAACAGTTACCCTAATTGGTTGTAATCTGACATTTCGCTACCAGCGAAATATTAAAAAGTTCCCGGCCCCAAAACACATCCCCCCACGCAAAAGCAGAGAGCAGGAGCAAAATGAGGTTGTTTCAACAGAGGGGAAGAAAAAAAACACCTGGAATTTGCCTTTTCCTTAAAGTGGGAGAGTTGTTTTTTTTTTTGGGTGCTCCAAAAGTTAGACTTTTAGGAATTCTGCAAGGAGCTGAGGGAAGAGGCTTTAAAAATCGAGTTGGAGGTGGGGGAGGGAAATAAAAAAGGGATTTTAAGAGGTGACGAGGAATTAATTGTTAAATGGACAGTTGTAATAATTCAGATTGAGATCTTGCCACGTTCCTTGTGTGGATCCTTCCCTCTGGAATGCTCAGACATTCAGAGGAGGAAACCACCTTGAGACAGGAGCTTTAAACCCCGAATAAATGAATTTTCTTGGGTTTTGGGACCACGGCAGTGACATCCAGACCCCAAATTCCTTTGGGATTCCTCCTGGGAGGAAAATGCCCAACGTTTTTTGGCTTTGCTTCGGTGCCTCCGAGGTGGGAATGAACAGGAATGTGCTCTGCCCGTGCAGCCAGAATCTCTGTGTGTGTCATTACCTGTGATTATGGTAATTAAACAGCCCGGGGAGGCGACTGGAATGTGCAGTTGGAAGGAGCAGCTGGAGACAGTGCCAGGAGATGGGGGGAAAAAAAAAGGAATAAAAAATGCTTTCTTTAAAAAAAAAATTAAATCTCGGAATTATCAGGCTTGAAATGAATAAGTATTTATTGGGATTGGTTTGTTGGGGGGAGGTGGGGTGAAGAAAATATCCCGCATTTTTCTGTAAAATGACAAGGAATGAATCCCCATTTTTCCCAATCCCTAAGGGTTCTGTGTGCCTGGAATGGCTTTGGGGAATCCCTCAACAGGCATTCAAGGCCAGTGTCACCTCTCCTGTCCCAAAAAAAGGCGCCTGGAGGAGGGGAAAAAGGTGGTAAAGGCCCCAAAAATTACATATTTGTGATTTATGTGGGACAGGAAAGTGGAGGCTCACCCTGGGCAAATGTTTTACCTCTCAAAATGGAATTTATTGGGGCTGTCACTAGGAAAAGAGGTGCTCAACACAGGGAAAGAGTGGATATATTAAAGGATATATTAAAAAAAAATGTGCAAAACACAGGGAAAGAATTATTACATTAAAAAAAAAAAAAAAAAAGAGTGGAAAAGGGAAGGAACAGATACATTAAAAAATAAAAAGAGTTGGACAATGCTGGGAAGACCCAAACAGATCAAAACCCCAAATGTACAATACAATAAAAAGATCCAGGTCCCAACTAAAGGAGGACAATTCCCTTCTCTCCTGCTGAGGAATGGAACCACAAAATCCCGTTTTTTAGCCCCAAAAAGGCCCAAAGGGCTGCTGTGATCCCATAATTTATCCTGGCAGATCCATGGCTGCCAAAGCAAGGAAATCAAAGGAATGTTTCAGTGCTCTCAGCTGGATAGGAGCTGGGCAGGGAAACTCGGGCTGGAGGATTCCAGAAGGATCCAGGGAATCCTCAGAGCCCCTTCCCGAGCCTCAAGGGGCTCCAGGAGAGCTGGGAGCTGGGAAAAGGGCTGCAGGGGCGGGACACAGGGAATGGAATTCCCACTGGGAAAGGGGAGCTTGGGAAGGAATTCCTGGCTGGGCTGGAATTCCCAGTGGATCCCTCACAGTGTCCAAGGGTGGATTTGGATCCCCCTGGGATCGTGGGAAGTGTCCCTGGGATGGGATTGAGGGTCCGTGGATCCCAAATCCCAAACCATTGCGGAATTCTGGGATCAGACACTCAGGATCCATCCCGAGGGGTTTTGATGGGATTCGGGGATGGAAAAGGGAAGGGAGACCCTTCCTGGAGTCCCCAATTCCCAGGGAATTCCCAAAATTCCATCCCAGAGAGGAGTCGGGATGGGAACGGATCCAATCCCAGGCTGGGAGAGCTGGGAATGTGCAGCTGGATCAGGGAAGGATCCAGGGAATCCTCAGAGCCTTTTCCAGAGGGAAGGGAGAGATGGAGAGGACTGGGGACAAGGGCTGCAGGGTCAGGAGCCAGGGAATGGAATTCCCACTGGGAAAGGGGAGCCTGGGGTGGGATCTTGGGAAAGAATTCCTGCGCTGGGCTGGAATTCCCAAAGAATCCCTGGATCCCTGGCAGTGTCCAGGAAAGGTCAGAGCAGCCTGGGATCATGGGAGGTGTCGGGGATGGAATGGGATGGGATTGAAGGTCCATGAATCCCACCCAAACCAGTCTGGAATTCCAGGATTCCGTGGGGATGGGAAGCCACCAGAGAAGGTGGAACCCCTGGGTGCAGGAATTGCTTTTCCAGGGGAAATCCTGCAATTTGGGATAGCGGGAAAATTCCGTGCTCATGGAAGGGTTTGGAATGGGAGGAGCTTTAAGGTCCCAGAAGGAGGGGAGGGAAGAATTCCCACCCCAAATCCTTCCCTTCCTGACCTTTTCCCAGCACGGGGATGAAACCCCAGAGGGACAAGTGGGAAATTTCGGGAAAAATCATCCTTTTCCAGAGGGCAGGGAGAGACGGAGAGGGACTGGGGACAAGGGGTGGAGGGTCGGGAGCCAAGGAATGGAATTCCCACTGGGAAAGGAGAGCTTGGGAAGGAAAGGAGAGCTTGGGAAGGAAAGGAGAGCTTGGGAAGGAAAGGAGAGCTTGGGAAGGAAAGGAGAGCTTGGGAAGGAAAGGAGAGCTTGGGAAGGACAGGAGAGCTTGGGAAGGAAAGGAGAGCTTGGGAAGGAAAGGAGAGCTTGGGAAGGACAGGAGAGCTTGGGAAGGAAAGGAGAGCTTGGGAAGGAAAGGAGAGCTTGGGAAGGAAAGGAGAGCTTGGGAAGGAAAGGAGAGCTTGGGAAGGAAAGGAGAGCTTGGGAAGGAAAGGAGAGCTTGGGAAGGAAAGGAGAGCTTGGGAAGGAATCCCTGGGAGCATCCAAAGGCACTCCAAGCGCCCACGCCGGGCACGGCTTGGATCAACCCGCGAGGCGGCGGGGTCGGAACGGGCTGGGATTTGAGGTCCATCCCAGCCGGGATTCCCTGGAATTGCGTGTTCCCTTGCTCCCTGACCTGTTGGTGTCCCTGGCCACGTCCTCGTAGACGCTCTGCACGCCGATCTCCAGGCGGGTGCAGCCGTAGCTGAGCATGGAGCTGAGGTGCTGCCGCAGGCAATAGTCCGGCCGCGTCTCGATGGTGATCCCCACGCACTTGGTCAGGCTCCGCTCCGAGTACCTGCAGGGGGATAAAGAAACTAAAAATAACCCCATCCTGCCCCAAAATCCACCAGTTTTGGGTTCAAAGTTTCTGGCGTGTCCAGGTGAGGGGTTTTTTATAAGGTTTAAAAAGGTTAAAATTCCCCGCGGAGTGTTGGCGGGATGAGGCGCGAAAACGCGCGTTAATGCACACGATCTGGGTTGTGTTAATTAATTGGGGTTGTAATTAACGCGGTCTGGGGGTTGTTTCGGGTCTGTGGCAGCCTGGAGGAGATGCACAAGGAGATGCAGCACAAAAAAAACATCCCACAGAATCCCTTTGGGAGCAGTTCCCAGCCTCGCCGAAGGAGTCCAACGAAAGCAGAATTCGTCGGTTCAGACTTTTTTTTCTCCTTTTGTGCCCTTTATCACCGGAGGTCTAACGAAGACTAATTACTCCAGCTGGTAAAAAAACCCCCACTCCCGATGACAAATGGGAAGTCACTGCCCTGCGAGAGAGAGGGGGGGAAAAGGAAAATAAAAAAAAAAACAACCTCGAACAGAAGTTCACAAAAGGAAACCATCGATCCTCACCACGGCCAGCGAGGAGAAAAATCCCTTTCCACAGGGGAATCAACTCCCTGGAGCATCTCCCCTGAACTTTCAGGTGGTTTTGTAACAAAACTGCAGCACAGATTTACAGCAGGAAGAGGGGGAGACTCTTTAGGGACTGCAGAGAGAACCTGGATAAGTCCCAAGCCAGGATATTCCAGGGGACATCAGTCTCTTTAATGGCTCCAAACGATGATTTTTGGGTGTTAATAGGAAATGCTGATGACAAAAAAAAAAAAAACAGAAGGGGACACCTTGAGGGAGAGAGGGATGTTATTCCCAAACCTGCGCGGCCAAATCGAAAGGATGACTAAGTTCAGCTCTTTATTAGGAGCCTGTAAAGCTTCATCATCCCATTGCTGGAAATTTCCAAATGGAAATAAAAGCTCTCGGAGCAGCACGGAACACAATTCCCCCACTCCAAAAAAAATATCCCGATCAAAAATCCTTCAAACCTCCAAAAAAACCAAAAAAACCCAGCAAATATAAAAAAATTCCCCAAGCAGGCTCAGACTCATTAAAAAAATATTAACTGCCTTCAAACTGTTCAAATCTATATAAAGACCGAGATATTTGGAGGACGGGCTGTCAAGAGAAGCGTTTATAAAAAAAACCCCAAAAAACCCCCCAATAAAAAGTACGTGAAAACATTTCCAAGTTTGTGGCTCACTAATCTGACAGCCCAACCAATTGTTTATCACGTCAGGGCAAACACTGCCAAAGTGTGATTCATTAGCAGCAGACTCCCAAACACCCGCTTCGGAAGACGTGATCCGCAAAAATTAGGAGAGAGAAATTCGAGAGAAAGAGAGAAGGGGGAAAAAAAGAGAGAAAAAAAAAAAGAAGTCTTCAGGTAACTTGGGACAAACGGAACCTGCTGCTATTAACACCTAAAATCAGGGTAGAAACACAGAGGGCAGCTAAAAATAATTAAATCGCCGTCGTTTTGCAGATGAAAGAAAGAGAAATTTGATTTTTTTTTTGGTTTCTTTCCTCCGCTCGCGGACTCCAAAGGTTCACGTTGGATATTCAACATTTTCTCCTGTTCGCAAAAGGAAAAAGTCTATTTCATTCAAAACCTGCCACCAAAGGCAGGGAGCTCATTGGCTCAGAAGCCAAACACAAGAAATACCAGAAGTGGACAGGAATTAAAAGCTTTATAGAGGATTTACATAACCTGCCATTTTCTGCGGGGAATTATCACAGAGCTTGAACTGGGTATTATTTCCCAGCACAAAGCTGCATTATACAACTAAATTACATTAAATTTGATATTTTAGCTTTAAAAAGTAATCTATCTGACGCTGTTTTGTATTCAACTTCCACGTTTCCCAGGGCCAGGGGTTGAGTTGTGAGACTGAGCTCAGGGAGCTCGGAAGGGCAGGAAACACTGGACGAGGGACAACTCCTAAATATGGATTTACATCAGGACAGGCAGGGATTTAGTTTTTTTTTTAACCAAATTGTGAGGATCTCTTAAAGCAGGAATTGCTTTTCCAGGGGAAATCCTGCAATTTGGGATAATGAAAAAATTCCATGCCCGTGGAAGGGTTTGGAATGGGAGGAGCTTCAAGGTCCCAGAAGGAAGGGAGGGAAGAATTCCCACCCCAAATCCTTCCCTTCCTGACCTTTTCCCAGCACGGGGATGAAACCCCAGAGGGACAAGTGGGATTTGCACAGGGAAAAAGCTCCTCTCCAAATTTCAGGAAAAATCCCAGTGTAGCTGGGAAAGGGAAAAGCAATTCTGCAATGGCCAGATCCAAGACACCAGGGGAAAAAAAACAAAAACCCACAAGAAAACTGATGTGTGCTTAGGAAAAACACCTTGATGAGCGGGAAAAGCTTCTGAATCCCAAAAATTCCAGAATGGTTTGGGTTGGAAGGGACCTTAAAGATTTTTTCAGGCACATTCCACTATCTCAGGTGGCTCCAACCTTGGCCTTGGACATTTCCAGGGATGAGGCAGCCACAGATTCCCTGAGAATTCCATTTCAGCGCCTCCCCACCCTCACAGGGAGGAATTCCTTCTCAATATCCCACCCAAACCTCCCCTTTCCCAGTGGGAAGCCATTCCCCACCTTGTCCCTCTCCAAGTTCTCTGGATGAGCCAAGAATCCAGCAAAACCCCCTCCAGGAATCTCCTGAATTTCAGGTTGTGCTGTCATGGAGGAGTCAGATCCAAGGAGTTTTGTCTCCCGTCCATCAATTATTCCCAAAATCCCGGGAAGGTTTGGGTTTGAAGGGCCCTCAAAAGCTCATCCCATATCCCAAATGCTCTCAGACTGGAATCCTTGCATCATCCCCACCTCTATTCTCGGCTCTCCTCCAGCTTTTTGCGGCCTTTTGCTACCAAAAAAAGCCGCCACGCCGTCACTGCATCCAGCTGGGACATGATTTGCCTATTCCCATCCAATTTCCCACTCTTTATGCAGCCAGGGGTAATTTGGTGGCTGAATCATACAGAAAGGCTCATGATTCTGTGACTTCAACCCGAAATATTTTATTTTTTTTTTGGTCTTTCCAGAGATTTCGGTGCTGCTCAGAATAGAATCCTGCCCCGTTCCTAGAAAAACTGACGGACGTTTTTATTCCCCACCCCACTGCAGTTTACACAGCACGTGGATTTGTCCCTGACCTCCCCAGCTCCAGGATGGAGGGATGGATGGATGGATGGCTGCTGCCATGAGAAATGAGCGTTTGAACACGATTTTGATCACAAGCCCAGGGGCAGGAACAGCAGAATCCCATTAGAAACCAGCGGGGTCAGTGATACTCATTTCCTGCTTTGGAAATCCACGGAATGGGTGAAACCTTGTCCCTGCTCCAGGTCAGATCTCCTGCAGGATTTTTGGGGATGTTCCACACTTCTGCCCGTCCCTGTGATCCCGGGAACAGGATCCAGGGGATTTGTGGTGGCAGTGAACACGGTGGATTTGGCAGCATTGGATCTTTAAAGGCAACAGAGCTCCAGCCACAGATCCGGCAGGAATCCCATGGTTTTAGGAAGAGGGAATTGCCTCTTTCCAAGCAGGAAAATATGGGAAGTGGACACGGGACTGAAGGGAGGGATTTCTGGATACCCACACACAACAGGTCAGGACCTGACGAAGAATTCCTGATGGAACTTTACTAATTGGAGAGACAAAACCTGGAGAGATTCGATGGATCCGAGCTGAGAGCTCCACCCGTGACCAGGGAATTGTGGAATCCTGGAATGGTTGGGATTCCAGGATGGGATTCAATCCCATCCCATTCCAACCCAGACATCTCCCACGATCCCAGGGTGCTCCCACCTTTTCTGGACACGCCCAGGGATTCTCTGGGAAATCCAGTGCAGCATTGGGAATTCCTTCCTTGGCTCCCCTTTCCCAGCTACACTGGGATTTTTCCCGAAATTCGGAGAGAAGCTTTTTCCCTGTGCAAATCCCACTTGTCCCTCTGGGGTTTCATCCCCGTGCTGGGAAAAGGTCAGGAAGGGAAGGATTTGGGGTGGGAATTCTTCCCTCCCTTCCTTCTGGGACCTTAAAGCTCCTCCCATTCCAAACCCTTCCGTGGGCACAGAATTTTCCCGCTATCCCAAATTGCAGGATTTCCCCTGGAAAAGCAATTCCTGCACCCAGGAGTTCCACCTTCTCTGGTGGCTTCCCATCCCCACAGAATCCTGGAATTCCAGACTGGTCTGGGTGGGATTCATGGACCTTCAATCCCATCCCATTCCACCCCCGACACCTCCCACGATCCCAGGCTGCTCTGACCTTTCCAGGGATCCAGGGATTCTCTGGGAATTCCAGCCCAGCGCAGGAATTCCTTCCCAAGATCCCACCCCAGGCTCGCCTTTCCCAGTGGGAATTCCATTCCCTGGCTCCTGACCCTCCAGCCCTTGTCCCCAGTCCCTCTCCATCTCTCCCTTCCCTCTGGAAAAGGTTCCAGGATTACCCTGGATCCTTCTGTTCTCCAGCGGCACATTCCCAGCTCTCCCAGCCTGGGATTGGATCCATTCCCATCCCGACTCCTCTCTGGGATGGAATTTTGGGATCCAGGCGCTTCCCTGGGAATTGGGGACTCCAGGAAGGGTCTCCCTTCCCTTTTCCATCCCTGAATCCCATCAAAACCCCTCGGGATGGATCCTGAGTGTCCTTGATCCCAGAATCCCGCAATGGTTTGGGATTTGGGATCCACAGACCTTCAATCCCATCCCAGGGACACTTCCCTCGATCCCAGGGGGATCCAAATCCACCCTTGGACACTGTGAGGGATCCACTGGGAATTCCAGCCCAGCCAGGAATTCCTTCCCAAGCTCCCCTTTCCCAGTGGGAATTCCATTCCCTGTGTCCCATCCCTGCAGCCCTTTTCCCAAATCCCAGCTCTCCTGGAGCCCCTTGAGGCTCGGGAAGGGGCTCTGAGGATTCCCTGGATCCTTCTCCATGTGAACATTCCCAGCTCTCCCCGCCTGGCTCCACGAGAGACCAATTCTCCCTTCTCAAGCACCAACAAACCCCCTGGAATATTTCTCCTCCTCCCCTGGAGCAGGGAATTATCTGGCATTTTGTAACCGCTGAGGATCCCCCGCATCATCCCAGGGATAATCAGGAACCAAGACAAGCGAACAGCACGAGACGAGAGAGGGGCAATTTTAATAATAGGCTGACCACAGAGGTTCATTATGCAAATGAGGCAGCTGCTAAGTCATGCAAATGAAGAGCCACAGAAGCCTTAAAAGATTTGCGCAGACAGATTTCAGCCAAGTCAGTGATTACAGGCAGAAATAAAGGTGAGACAATTAATTTTAATCACCGCCCAATCTTTGGGGTGAATTCGCGGAGAATGCTGCTGCAATAAACAGCGCCTCAGCTCAGAACCTGCCTCTTAAATAAACTCGTATTTTTTTAGATCTAAAAGGCAGCTACTCCTCTGCCAGATGCGGGGTCCCGAACGCTCGCTCCCTCAGAGAAAAAACAGCTCCGTGAACAAAGCCTCTCCATTAAACTCTTGCTCTCCAGACAAAAGCCTCGTCAGCTGAGAGACCTGAAGATCAAAGAGTCAATTATTTACAGCCGGCGCTGGGGCAGCTTCCCAAATCCCCAGCCGGGATGGGGATGGCCGGGAGCCAGGCGGCGCCGGAGCAGCGCACGGAACTCCGGCAGCAAAGCAGGCTGAGAACATCACACCTGGAAAACGATCCTTTGGATTGCTCCTTTTGGGGAAGCAGAGGACAGAAAAAGGCCCTCAAATAAAAAAAAATAAAAGGGGCAGGAAGAGGTGCAGGAAGCAGCAGAAGCTGCAAGAAGAAGAGGCTGAAAGGGTGAAGCGATGGCCAGAAAATGTTTTAGGAAAGAAGGATCTAAAGCAACTCAAAAAATTGCCTGCTGGACATTCCAGCACTGCTCCATCCCTGGAAGTGTCCAAGGCCAGGCTGGGCTTCCACCTGGTCCAGTGGAAGGTGTCCCTGCCCATGGCAGGGGCTGGGACGGGGTGGGCTTTAAGGTCCCCTCCTGCCCAAACCATCCCATCATCGTGTGATTCCTGACGGCGAAGACGGAACAAATCACACCAATGTTTGTGATGGCAGTGGTTTGGATTGCAATGCCCATAAAGAAGTGGCGCTCCAGCCCCAAATCCAGCACGGTGAGTGGTCGTGGCTGGGCAGGAGAAGGCCCTGCTGCTCATCCCCCCTCGACCTATCCCAGAAAAACCCTGGACAAAACCAAACCAGCAAAAACTCAGAATTATTTCAGTTTGGAAAGAGCCCCAGGATAACGGAAAAGCCATCTCCCAGCACTGCCAAGGCCACCGCTGATCCCTGTCCCCAAAAGCCACATCCACAGGGATTTTTAAGCCCTCCAGGATGGAGATTCCACCCCCTGCTCTGGGCAGCTGTGCCAGGGATGGACAGCCCTTTCCAGGCAGGAATTGTTCTCAATATCCAACCTGAACCTGCCCTGGCTCATCCTGAGGCCATTTCCTCTCATCCTGTCCCTGTTCCCTGGGAGAAGCCCCGATCCCACCTGGCTGTCCCCTCCTGTCAGGGAATTCCAAAGAGGAAAATTCCCACTGCAGCCTCCTCTTCTCTTCTCACGTACCACATCCTCACCCATTACTTAAATTACCTCCTTCATCCTGATCTTTAACAACTCTGTTTTATCACAGGGCAGCCCGTGAAACAGAGCCAGCAAGAATTCATTCAGCAGCCACAATTCCCTGTGAACAAACCCCGAATCAGGGAATATTCTGACAAAGCAGGTGGCATCTTACTCAGCTGACATGTTTCAAAAGCTGAAGGTTTGATGATGGCCCAGAGCAGGCATTTCTGAAAGCTCAAATGCCAATTATTTGACTTTCTGCTGCTCCCTTTTTATTACAACGTTTTTATTACAGCGTTTCAGTGCTGTCTTTATCACCAGCGCCAGGACTACGACAGAGCGGTTTGGTTTCTTAGCAGCATCAGCTTCCCAAGGCTCAAGCTTTCAAATCCTGAAAAAAGTTACTAAAAATACACCCATTTATTGACTAAAACACCACATACCGATTTTGATAAGGTAACAGTATCTACGCCTGCGAAAAGATAAGGGAGAGCAACCTTTTCTCCCCGAGATGCCACCAAGAGATAATTGTGCTCCCTCCTGCCGTGTCATTTGCTTCAAAATCCAAAATGGGATCCTTTCTGAGGCAAAAACCTAAAAAATCCCCCCATTTTCTTCTCTTTCTCAATATTTTTAACCCCATTTTAACCCCCAAGGAATGGCTCTGCCACCCAAAACCCACCCCAAGAAGAAAAGCCACAACACGGGCCCAAGTTATGAGACACTTCAAGCCTAATGCATTCTGAGTTTAAAAAACCCTAAAACACACCCGTTTTCCCTCTTTTTTCATGTCTTTGCCAAGTTTTAACCCCAAGGAATGACTCTGCCACCCAAAATCCATCCCAAGAAATGGCACAGCACGAGCAGAAGCAGCTCAGTTATGAGGCACTTCAGGCCTAATCCATTCTGAGATAAAAAAAACTAAAATACACCCATTTTTCCTCTTTCTCAATATTTTTTACCACATTTTAAGTTCAAGGAATGGCTGTACCACTTGAAATCCCTGTGAAAAAATGGCACAACAGGAGAAGAAGTGGCTCAGTTAAGAAGCAGTTCAGGTCCAATCCATTCTGAGTTTAAAAAACCCTAAAACACACCCGTTTTCCCTCTTTTTTCATGTCTTTGCCAAGTTTTAACCCCAAGGAATCGCTCTGCCACCCAAAATCCCTCCCAAGAAATGGCACAGCACGAGCAGAAGTGGCTCATTTATGAGGCACTTCAGGCCTAATCCATTCTGAGATAAAAAAACCTAAAATACACCCATTTTTTCCTCTTTCTCAGTATTTTTTACCACATTTTAAGTTCAAGGAATGGCTCTACCACCTGAAATCCCTGTGAAAAAAATGGCACAACAGGAGAAGAAGCGGCTCAGTTAAGAGACACTTCAAGCCTAATACATTCTGAGTTTAAAAAACCCTAAAACACACCTGTTTTCCCTCTTTTTTCATGTCTTTGCCAAGTTTTAACCCCAAGGAATGGCTCTAGCACCCAAAATCCATCCCAAGAAATGGCACAGCACGAGCAGAAGTAGTTCAGTTATGAGGCACTTCAGGCCTAATCCATTCTGAGATTAAAAAAAACTAAAATACACTCATTTTTTCCTCTTTCTCAGTATTTTTTACCACATTTTAAGTTCAAGGAATGGCTCTACCACCTGAAATCCCTGTGAAAAAAATGGCACAACAGGAGAAGAAATGGCTCAGTTAAGAGACACTTCAAGCCTAATACATTCTGAGTTTAAAAAACCCTAAAACACACCAGTTTTCCCTCTTTTTCATGTCTTTACCAAGTTTTAACCCCAAGGAATCGCTCTGCCACACAAAATCCCTCCCAAGAAATGGCACAGCACGAGCAGAAGCAGCTCAGTTATGAGGCACTTCAGGCCTAATCCATTCTGAGATAAAAAAAACTAAAATACACCCATTTTTTCCTCTTTCTCAATATTTTTTACCACATTTTAAGTTCAAGGAATGGCTCTACCACCTGAAATCCCTGTGAAAAAATGGCACAACAGGAGAAGAAGTGGCTCAGTTAAGAGACACTTCAGGTCCAATCCATTGAGACACATCAGACATAATCCAGTCTGAGGCAAAAACTCTAAAACATACCCATTTTCTACTCTTTCTCAATGTCTTTATCACATTTTAACCCTCAAGGAATGGCTCTACCACCCAAAAATTCCTCTGAAAAAAATGGCACAGCACAAGCACAAGTGGCTCAGTTATGAGACACATCAGGCCTAACCCATTCTGAGATATAACCCATTCTGAGGTAAAAACCCTAAAACACACCAAATATCTTCTCTTTCTCAATGTCTTTATCACATTTTAACCCTTAAGGAATGGCTCTGCCACCCAAAATCCCTCCCAAGAGGAAAATACACAGCACAAGCACAAGTGGCTCAGTTATGAGGCACTTCAGGCCTAATCCATTCTGAGATATAACCCATTCTGAGGTAAAAACCCTAAACCACATCAAATGTCTTCTCTTTCTCAATGGTTTTGGTCACATTTTAACCCCCAAGGAATGGCTCTACCACCCAAAAATTCCTCTGAAAAAAATGGCACAGCACAAGCACAAGTGGCTCAGTTATGAGACACATCAGGCCTAACCCAGTCTGGGGTAAAAACCCTAAACCACACCAGTTATTTTCTCTTTCTCAATGTTTTAACCCCATTTTAATCCCATGGAATGGCTCTGCCACCCAAAATCCCTCCCAAGAAATGGCACATCATGAGCAGAAGTGGCTCAGTTAAGAGATGCTTGAGGCCTAATCTGTTCTGAGGTAAAAACCCTAAACCACACCAAATATCTTCTCTTTCTCAATGTCTTTATCACACCCAAAGAATGGCTCTGCCACCCAAAATCCATCCCAAGAAGAAAAGGCACAGCACGAGCAGAAGTAGCTCAGTTATGAGGCACTTCAGGCCTAATCCATTCTGAGATTAAAAAAACCTAAAATACACCCATTTTTTCCTCTTTCTCAATATTTTTTACCACATTTTAAGTTCAAGGAATGGCTCTACCACCTGAAATCCCTGTGAAAAAAATGGCACAACAGGAGAAGAAGAAGTGGCTCAGTTAAGGGACACTTCAAGCCTAATGCATTCTGAGTTTAAAAAAGCCTAAAACACACCTGTTTTCCCTCTTTTTTCATGTCTTTGCCAAGTTTTAACCCCAAGGAATGGCTCTAGCACCCAAAATCCATCCCAAGAAATGGCACAGCACGAGCAGAAGTAGTTCAGTTATGAGGCACTTCAGGCCTAATCCATTCTGAGATAAAAAAAAATCCTAAAATACACCCATTTTTTCTTCTTTCTCAATATTTTTTACCACATTTTAAGTTCAAGGAATGGCTCTACCACCTGAAATCCCTGTGAAAAAAATGGCACAACAGGAGAAGAAGCGGCTCAGTTAAGAGACACTTCAGGTCCAATCCATTCTGAGACATATCAGACATAATCCAGTCTGAGGCAAAAACCCTAAACCACACCCATTTTCTACTCTTTCTCAATGTCTTTATCACATTTTAACCCTCAAGGAATGGCTCTACCACCCAAAATTCCTCGGAAAAAATGGCACAGCACAAGCAGAAGTGGCTCAGTTATGAGACACATGAGGCCTAACCCATTTGGAGGTAAAAACCCTAAACCACACCAGTTATTTTCTCTTTCTCAATGTTTTAACCCCATTTTAATCCCATGGAATGGCTCTGCCACCCAAAATCCCTCCCAAGAAATGGCACATCATGAGCAGAAGTGGCTCAGTTGAGAGATGCTTGAGGCCTAATCCGTTCTGAGGTAAAAACCCTAAAGCACATCAAATATCTTCTCTTTCTCAATGTCTTTATCCCATTTTAACCCCCAAGGAATGACTCTGCCACCCAAAATCCCTCCCAAGAGGAAAATACACAGCACAAGCACAAGTGGCTCAGTTATGAGGCACTTCAGGCCTAATCCGTTCTGAGACACATCAGGCCTAATCCAATCTGAGGTAAAAACCCTAAACCACACCAAATATCTTCTTTTTCTCAATGTTTTAACCCCAAGGAATGGCTCTGCCACCCAAAATCCCTCCCAAGAGGAAAATACAGAGCACAAGCAGAAGTGGCTCAGTTATGAGGCACTTCAGGCCTAATCCATTCTGAGATATAACCCATTCTGAGGTAAAAACCCTAAACCACACCAAATATCTTCTCTTTCTCAATGTCTTTATCACATTTTAACCCCCAAGGAATGGCTCTGCCACCCAAAACCCATCCCAAGAAGTAAATACACAGCACAAGCACAAGTGGCTCAGTTATGAAGCAGTTCAGGCCTAACCCATTCTGAGGTAAAATCCCTAAACCACACCAGTTATTTTCTCTTTCTCAATGTTTTAACCCCATTTTAATCCCATGGAATCGCTCTGCCACCCAAAAGCCCTCCCAAGAAATGGCACATCATGAGCAGAAGTGGCTCAGTTAAGAGATGCTTGAGGCCTAATCCGTTCTGAGGTAAAAAACCTAAAACACACCAAATATCTTCTCTTTCTCAATGTCTTTACCACATTTTAACCCCCAAGGAATGGCTCTACCACCCAAAATCCCTCCCAAGAGGAAAATACACAGCACAAGCAGAAGTGGCTCAGTTACGAGGCACTTCAGGCCTAACCCATTCTGAGATATAACCCATTCTGAGGTAAAAACCCTAAACCACACCAAATATCTTCTCTTTCTCAATGTCTTTATCACATTTTAACCCCCAAAGAATGGCTCTGCCACCCAAAATCCCTCCCAAGAGGAAAATACAGAGCACAAGCAGAAGTGGCTCAGTTATGAGGCACTTCAGGCCTAACCCATTCTGAGATATAACCCATTCTGAGGTAAAAACCCTAAACCACACCAAATATCTTCTCTTTCTCAATGTCTTTATCACATTTTAACCCCCAAGGAATGGCTCTACCACCCAAAACCCATCCCAAGAAGTAAATACACAGCACAAGCACAAGTGGCTCAGTTATGAAGCAGTTCAGGCCTAACCCATTCTGAGGTAAAATCCCTAAACCACACCAGTTATTTTCTCTTTCTCAATGTTTTAACCCCATTTTAATCCCATGGAATCGCTCTGCCACCCAAAAGCCCTCCCAAGAAATGGCACATCATGAGCAGAAGTGGCTCAGTTAAGAGATGCTTGAGGCCTAATCCGTTCTGAGGTAAAAAACCTAAAACACACCAAATATCTTCTCTTTCTCAATGTCTTTACCACATTTTAACCCCCAAGGAATGGCTCTACCACCCAAAATCCCTCCCAAGAGGAAAATACACAGCACAAGCAGAAGTGGCTCAGTTATGAGGCACTTCAGGCCTAACCCATTCTGAGATATAACCCATTCTGAGGTAAAAACCCTAAACCACACCAAATATCTTCTCTTTCTCAATGTCTTTATCACATTTTAACCCCCAAAGAATGGCTCTGCCACCCAAAATCCCTCCCAAGAGGAAAATACAGAGCACAAGCAGAAGTGGCGCAGTTATGAGGCACTTCAGGCCTAATCCGTTCTGAGACACATCAGGCCTAACCCATTCTGAGGTAAAAACCCTAAACCACACCAGTTATTTTCTCTTTCTCAATGTTTTAACCCCAAGGAATGGCTCTACCACCCAAAATCCCTCCCAAGAGGAAAATATAGAGCACAAGCAGAAGTGGCTCAGTTATGAGGCACTTCAGGTCCAATCCATTCTGAGACACATCAGACATAATCCAGTCTGAGGTAAAAACCCTAAACCACACCAAATATCTTCTCTTTCTCAATGTCTTTATCACGTTTTAACCCCAAGGAATGGCTCTAGCACCCAAAATCCCTCCCAAGAGGAAAATACACCGCACAAGCACAAGTGGCTCAGTTATGAGGCACTTCAGGCCTAACCCATTCTGAGATATAACCCATTCTGAGGTAAAAACCCTAAATCACATCAAATATCTTCTCTTTCTCAATGGTTTTGGTCACATTTTAACCCCCAAGGAATGGCTCTACCACCCAAAACCCATCCCAAGAAGAAATGGCACAGCACGAACAGAAGTGGCTCAGTTATGAAGCAGTTCAGGCCTAATCCATTCTGAGGTAAAAACCCTAAACCACACCAGTTATTTTCTCTTTCTCAATGCTTTAACTCTAAACCACACCAGTTATCTCCTCTTTCTCAATGTTTTAACCCCAAGGAACAGCTCTGCCATCCAAAATTCCCCTAAAACCGTGGCACAGCACGAGCAGAAGTGGCTCAGTTCAGACACTCCAGGCCTCATCCAAACACGAGTGTTTGCACGGACTAATTAACCGCCTGGCTGTAACGAGGGGCAGCGATGGCGGCTGCCAGGAGAAGGGAGGAGCAGCTTGGTTTATTTTTATTTCCTCTCACAGCTTCCATCGAGGACCTCCGGGCAAGGTCTGGAGGGATCCTGCCACTCGTGGCCTGAGCCAAGGCTGATAAATGCGTCATTATCCCAAAAGCCATAATCGCCGCCTGCTCCCAGAGACATCCAAGCTCTCGAAAGCTCTGTCTTAGCTCAGGAAGAAACACAAAAAACCAAAAAAAAACCCCAAAAAACAACAACAACAACGTTGAACAGGAAAAAAAAACAAACCCTGACAAGACCTTCTTGGGTTTTTCGAGCCTGCGGTGTTTTTCTGAGCTCCCATCTATCAAGTTCACGGCAATGGCAATTCAGAACTTTTTTGTTGTTGTTGTTGTTGCAGCAGCAACAAATTATTAGCCAGCTGTAACTGCAAACACCAGGATGAATTAACATATGCTGGAGTGAAATATTTCCGACAAGGAAAATGCGTGGCTGGAACGGGAGCAGAGTTGCAGGATCTTTGTTTTGTTTTTTTAACCACCCCCATAAAAAATAAATGTTTAGAGGGGGGAAAAAAAACCCAGCAAAAACAACAAAACAAGGTTAATTTAGGCAAAACAGTGCTTATCTCCTCCTCCCTTATGCTTTTCCCAGTGAGCAGAGCCAAATTAGAGTTTGGAAATTACGGTTTCACGTTCCTCCCAGCAGAGAAGCAGCAACATGAGGTCCCAGATTCCTGACACTGAAATTTAGGGAGATCTGAATCTGGAATTGGAGTCTCTGATCTTTTCAGTGGTTGTGTCGTCTTCAGGATCAGGCAGCTCCCACTGGATATTTTTCCCAAGAATGTGTTTGGTCATTCTCAGCCCAACCACGGCCCGCACAAGGAAATTAGTCCTTTGGATCTAATTCCCATTTCACCAGCTACCTCCTGTTCTTGTTGTGCCAGAGAAAAATCAACATTTATCCTTCTCTCCTCTTCTCTGTGCCTCAGGACCTCATAAATCTCTATTATTGTATCTCTCTCGAATATTTTTTTCCCCTGCTTCCACAGCATCATTTTCCTCCCCCCCTGATTTTTAAAGGGAAGAAATGAGCAAGGTTCAAGCTGTGAACGAGGCGGCTCCACGACACCATTTCCCAGTTTTCTGTCTATTCCCATCACTGTAATTCCTCACACTGAGCTGGTTTCTTAACTAATACCAAGCACCAGGGCTGTGTTTCTCACAGTTCTCAACTAAAACTTCAACATCTTATTCCCGAGTGGCATCAGCCAACTTGGAGATCGTTGTTCTGTAGTAAAAAAAACAGGGAAAAATCTCTTTGTAAACAGTGCTTTATATCTAAACTGATTTTTCTCCTGCCCTTTCACAGCAGGTCAAAACAACCTGTTCCAGCCTAGGGACATCCCTAATGACCTCCCTCTGCTGTGTTCATTCATCATTTAATCCATCCCTTAATATCTTGCAGTAATTTTTTTTTTCTTTTTGCCTGCAAAACCTCCGCTGTTATTCCCACAACCCGGTGAAGGGTTTTTAGAAGCCCAGGCAAAGTCACAGAGATTTGTCAAGTGCTTCAGAGAAAGCTACAACCCGAATGTGTTGTTGAAAGCATTTCTCGTAGCCAGAGGGCAGGAATTCATCTGCCACCGAGCTCTGTGGAAACAAGAACCTCTCTGTACTCCATCTACATAAGGAGGGAGGCGCTCTGGGGTTTTGGCAGCCGAAGAAAACAAAAATCTTTGTCCTGATAAATACAACCGGGGCCTGGCACATCGGCAAAACACGTTTTGCAATATGTCTGGAAGAGGAAAACGCACAACGGGCTTGTAAAATGTCCCACGTTCAATTTATCAGGTGAGGAGGGCTCGCACTTCGTTTCACCACGAGGCAGGGGGTTTAAATCTTGAATTAGCATGTGAATGTCAGTAAAAAAAAAACCCCAACAATTCGGGAATTGTTGATATGGGAACATAGATATGGGAAATCCAGCACACCACTGATCATCCCAGCCTGGGTTTCCTGCAGCCAGGACAAAGAGATCAGGGATGAAACCATGGGATGGTTTCAACCAAGACATCCCAAAGCTCCCACAGATGTCCCATCTCCCTCAATCCCCACTGACAGCACTTGGCAATGACGCCCGAAGAGAAAATCCACAAAAAGTCATCCTGAAAGATGTGACAAAGCCACGGAAAAAAGGAAGGAATGGCTTAGAGCACCAGAAGTTTGAGAGCCCTGTGAAGATCTGGGCCTGCTACAGAAGAGCAGGAGGTTCCCTGTGCCAACCTCCAGCTCCTCCCCAGCCCAGAACCACAGATTCAGGAATTTATTTAAGCTTGGAAAAAGCCCTTTAAACGCACCCATCCCTGTCCCAAGCACTTCTAAAACGATTTCTTTTTAAAAGTAACGACCAGCCCTGCCAGGCTGCCAAACCCACGCCGAACTGGGGAAAAAAATCAAATCCCATTTGTGAGGGATAATAACAGCCCCAACCAGGATGATTCTCCAAACTGTTTTTTTTTTTCTTTTGGCTCGTGATGCAGAAGAAAAGCCGGGAACAAAGCGATGCCCAGCACAAAGGGAGAAAATTGGAGATGCTTTTGGAGCCCTGGTGCTTCAGGAAGAACCAAACGCGTTTCTCAGGAACGATTTGGGGATTTCACGGAATCTTATGGGACCTTAAAGATCATCTTGTCCCCTGGGGACACCTTCCATTGCCTCAGGTTGCTCCAAGTCCTGTCCAACCTGCCCTGGAATATTTTCAGGGATGAGGCAGCCACAGTTTCTGTGGGAAAAGGCGCCAGGGCCTCCCCACTGTGAGGGAGGAGCAATCCAAGAGGTAATTCCTGCAGCAATCCAGGATAAACACTCACGAGTGTCTCTTTGCTTTAAGCATCTCCTTCCAGGGAGTGAAAAGCAGGAGGTTTGGGCAGCAATTAGTCAGCGTTTCGCTTTGGTCTCAGCTCTTTGCCAGCTCTTCACCACACTGACCCTAAAGCAGTGCACAGCCACAAAAAAACCCCCAAAGCCTGGTGGAAAACTTCCATGCCCAAGATTTGTCCTTGATTTTTCTCATCTTTGCCGTGCGATTACTTCAGGAAAAAAAACAAAAACTTGAAAGAAAAACCATTCCGCCGCCTGTTGCCAGATCAATACAATCAACCATTAGGTCATAATTATAAAGACAAGTTTCCCAGAGAAGAGTCAATACCGAGTTGCAGGCGTGGGCTAACAAAGGAAAAAAAAAAGAAGAAAAAAATAAAAATCCTTACATCTAAAATTACGGATGAAACGACACGACAGCCTCTTTTATTAAATCCGCCCTGAAATTCGAGTTTTTCCTCGCTGTGCTTGACGAGGGAGACGGTGCTGGGTGAGACTGACACCGACTCTCAAAACACCGATTTCAGCCCTGGTATCGACTCACTGCCCAAGGAAAGTTGCATGCCCTGAGGAACAACCACTCCTCAGCTGTTCCTGAGGAAAAAACACCACCAACTCAATGCCCTAAAAGTGCTGCTGCACGGATAAAAGTGTCCAGCCCAAAAGCCTTTGCTTTTTAGTTTCTTTATCCACCTCTTTAAATGAGACTGAGCTCGTCCCCGTCTGACTCCGCCAGGGAAAACATTTAGCTCGAGGAAGGAAAACAGCTTGATTGCTGCTTTGAGGAAACCAAGGGATTGTATCCATAAAATTATAAAGAGAGATAATAAAAAGCAGCCATCAGCCAGAAGTGCCAATGGAGAGCCGTGGCTCGGCTCAATCTTGATCTCCTGCCAAAAGCAAGTCCCTCACCTACAAAGCTGCGACAGGATCGCGCTCAAAAAAAAAAGGTGGAAAATGTGAAAATCCTCGGTTTTCCCCACAAAAACACTCCTGGGGTTTGCTGCAGCAGCTCCAGGAGCTCCTGGTGCCTCTGCCCCAGCTCCTGGAGCTCCAAGGTGCCCACAGCTCCTCCTCCAGGGCACGGGGCTGGAACGAGATCCTTAAAGCCCTGGCCAAGGCAATTCTGTGATTTTACTCAACTTTTAATGGTGGTTGAGTCATTGTTTGGGAAATGATTTCAGCTTTTAGCTGCTGCAGTGGCTCGGAACTGCCTCGTCCTCGGGGCACAGCCATCCATCCCTCACGGCTCCAGGGACGATGTGCTGTCCTCAAGGAGAAACTTCCCGGGACGGGCTGAGGGGAAATAATCTCCTGTCACGGCTAAAACCCCCTCGGCAAATGCCACAGCCTGGATTTTCACTGGAAATACACGGGGAGAAGACAGCCAAAGGTGAGTGACCACCTGTGTCTCCTCAGAGGTGGGGAAAAGCAGAGATTGAGGGCGTTGGGCCTCTCCTCCTGAGGAACAAGTGACAGGATAACAGCCTTGAGTTGTGCTATGGGTGGTTTCGGTCGAGTTTTAGGAATAATTTCATCCCTAGAAGGGTTGGAACAAGCTGCCCAGGGCAGTGGTGGAGTCACCACGCCTGGAAGAGCCCAAAAACACGGACGTGGCACTTGGGGAGGTGGTTTAGTGCTGCTGGACCTTGATGACCTTAAAGGTCCTCTCTAAACTTAATTACTCCACGATTCCACGATCTGGAAAAGAGAATGGAACCAGACACTGGAAGACACAGGAGTATCTTCCATAAAGCAAGGACTGGCAGGAGCTCAAGGAGCCAGAAATGGGAGGTGGAGGTGGAAGCTCCTGCTGTCCCAGCCCTGGAGGGAGCCAAGGCTCTGGGGTGGGATCCTCTCACCTCCCTGTGGCATTCAGAGCAGGAGCTGGATCCCTCCTCGCTGACTTCACCCCCTGCAATGGCTCATCAGACACCCAGGAACATCTGAGCCCAGCTCTGAACCCACAGCTCACCCCAGAGGAAAAACAAAACAAAAAGGGGGAGGCAATTCCCGAGTTTTCAGACCGTCTCCGCAGACGAGGCAGGCAAAGGTCGTGCAGAGAGAGTTAAAAAACCAGGTCGTTGCACAACCCAAGGCCCGGACAGAGGGTGAGCAAATCAGGGCTGCACAAACACCCAGCCCCAGCTCTGCATTCCCAGCTTTTTGAGCCTCCAGCTTCCCGAACTTCTGAGCTATGGAAAGCACAGGCGTATTTCGAACCAAAGAGCCCCTGCTCTGCCTGGCACAGAGCTCCTCAAACTCCTGCTCAGCACCCTCCTGGAAAAGTATGACAATTAAACTTCCTTTTTCTTTTTTTTTTTTCCTTTTTTCCCTTTTTCCCCCTCCCCGTTCCGCGACGATTGCACCCACCATGTTCACCAGAAAATGAGTTTTCTTTCAAATTAATTTAGCGCCGTTGAAAGGCGGGCGGCTCCGGGTTTACAGCGTCAATGAGGCGAGCAGAGCGCAGCTGAGGGAGCCATAAACCACATCTCCCTATTTCACCAGCTCATTGTCAGCAAAGCAATCTCTGCTGAAAGCAGGCAGGGAAAAGGGGAGTGCGGGTCCCCTGTCAGCGCCGCGGGGCACGGGAGGATGGGTTCGGATCGCTCCCGTCCCTCTGCAGCTCGGGGAAATCAGTAATACTGGAGTTTGTGCCTGCTTGGAAAGTCAGGATGTAACAGTGACAGCTCCTGCAGGCTGCTGACAACGATGAGGGGATTAACCCACAAGGATGGTGTGAACGATGTAGGAATTCACCCAAAAATCTCACTCATGCACAGCACCCCCCTGTTCTCTCCGTGACATCACCTCTGGGTCACCGGCACAACTGGAATTAAAAACCCGTGTAATCGCCAAACTCACACAGGTGGCCAAGCCCTGAAAAAAACAAAAAAGAGCTCCATCTCCAGGCACCAAGGCCAGCTGGCCGCTCGGATCCCACCCCACCATTAACACTTCAGCGCGGGTCACCGGAGAACTTGTTGTGCTTCGCCAAATTACACAGGCGCAGCGGGCGGAGCAGCAGAAAACGAGCCGAGTATTCCCTCTGGCAGGTGTTCAGCAGTAATTTGCTGAAAACGTCCAGGAAAGAGCAGGGGAAATTCATTATTCAGCTCTGACAATGTCATGACCGACGAGGCCCGTGACGCCGTTTCCACCAGCGCGGGGTAAAATGTGGATTTTTACGGGAATATCGCTGGTAACTCCTGAGTAAACACCTCGGAATCCTCGGAGGGAGATGGGTTTGGTCCCAGCGTCCCCCCTGGAAAACCCACACGGCCAAGGAGGCGTGGGTTTGGCTTCCTCGGGTGTGTTTCATTCCAAGCCGGAACATTTCACATGCAGCAGGAACAGTCACAGGGCAGATAACGGGATAAGCAATCCCATTCCACGGCTGAGGAAGGGAAGAAAATGGAAAGCTCCCCTGCCACGAGATTAGGATCTGATGAAATGACTTTTTGGCTCACAGAGCTTCCAAATAACATCAACTCCAGCAGTTAAAAGTTGGAAAATGCAGCAGGAAATGAGCAGCACCCGGGGCAACAAAGACCAGACCAGCTTCAGGGTAAAATTCCTTCAATTCTGCAAGACTGATGAAGGCAGATAAGGGATAAACACGAATGGGTTTTAATGGCAAATACAGGACAGACTGGGTGGGAAGGGACCTTAAAGCTCATCCCATTCCAACCTGGACACTTTCCACAGCCTCAGGTTGCTCCAACCTGGTCTTGGACACTTCCAGGGATGAGGAACCAGAACCTCTCTGGGAAATCTGTGCCCAGCGCCTCACCACATCCAAAGCTTAGAAACAAAGAAAACCTGCCTGGTTTTTCCAGAATTATTAGGAGCTAGGCTCCAAATCTCTGGGAAACAAAAGGAAATTTAGGCAGATTTTCTGCTGTAAACGATCTGGCACTGAAACAACAGCCACTTATCTCCTGCCTGGCCCGCTCAGATGTCCGGAGGGATTTGACAGACAAGCTCGGATGGATCCAGCCACGGCAATTTCCAACGCTGCTGCCTCCTGCTATTCCCTCCCTCCTGCCAGGAGCCAGGCACAGGAGGGGACACGGTGAGTCCCCACATCCCAAAAGTGCCGCTGGAATGGGAGCTGAACCCGGCAATTTGGAGCTTCAAGAGCCTCCCTGTCACTGCACCCACTCATTATGGCAGGGCCAGGGGTGGGAGCTGACTGTCAAAGCCCGGCAATTTTTAATTCCCCACTCCCCCCCTGGGCAGAGAAGGAGCTTCTTAACTCTGCTCTCCTCCTCAAAATTCCATGGATTTGCCCCCGGGGTGAGGAGCTGCCTGCTCTGGAAGGGGTCACCTGGAGCAGAGGGTCAAGGTAGATAAAAGGAGAACTGGATAAAATGAATCACCGCAGAATGAGTCAAAGCCCGGCTCGTTGGCTTGGTTTTTTGTTGTTTTTTTTTTTTTTTTTTTTTTTTTCTAGAGTCACAATTAGCAACTCGGGAAGCTCAATTAAGAGACATTAGTGGATGGAATTGCAGGGCAGCTCCTTTCCCTGCCCGCAGGAGTGGGGAGGTGAAATGGGTTTGCTCTGACCTCTGGCCAGGAGGATTCCTCACCCTGGGGTCACTGGAATACAGGCACAAGCTGAACGTGCTCGTTTGTCACCCCACACATTTCACAGCATCCTACGAGCCAAGCAAAAAGGCTGATTTTTTTGGTTAAAATACAGCTCCAGCCAAGCCCAGAATTCCCTGCAGGAACATGTCTCCCAGAAAAAGTCTTATTTGGGTAGTTCAGAACAGACTTCAGCTTTATAAAGCACCGTTTTTTAAAAAGCAGGTTTGTTCCTCAATACTGAGAGGCAAATTCAGGCGTTGCTGAGTTGTGAACCTTCACCATCACAGAATTCCAGACTGGTTTGGGTGGGAAGGGACCTCAAAGCTCACCCAGCTCCAACCCCAACACCTTCCCCTAACCCAGATTGCTCCAAGCTGGCCTTGGACACTTCCAGGGATCCAGGGGCAGCCCTGAATTCCCTGGGAATTCTGTGCCAGGGCCTCCCCACGCTCACAGCCAAGAATTCCTTCCCAATATCCATCCATCCCTGCCCTCTGCCTCCAGCCACCAGCATTTCGTGGAGCAGCCTCCATCAGAAGCATCGCTGGTACCTGAAACTACTGTGGGAATTTGGGAATGGCTGGGGTTGGAAGAGGCCTCTGGAGACAATCCAGCCTCGAGCAGGTGGCACAGGATCAGATCCAGGTGGGATTTGAGGATCTCCAGGCTCCACGACCTCTCTGTTCCCTCATCCTCCGAGTTTTTTCCTTTTGAACAACAGTGATCTTTCCCACAAAGCCCACGCTCTGATAATCACACAAAGCACGTCTGATCTGGCCTCTTCGGGACACATTTCCAGCTGGGATTTAAAAAGGAATCTGGAGCTCCACATCCCAAACCGAGCACTGCAGGAGCTGCCAGAGCTCGGGGGTTTGTTTTTCTCCCTCAATGGATTAAGAGGTCCTAAACTCTGATTATTCACAACCTGCATCTTCTCTTCCAGCAGAGCTCGGATTTGTCCTCTTCCCCAAAAAAACCCACCTCAATCTGGCTTTTGGGATACCTGAAGGCAACTTCCCTCCCCGCCAGGAAAATTGTGGATAACTGCTCCCCAGCTCCAGGGAGGACACTGAGAATGCTGGAACACAAAAGGACTCCTGGCACAGGCAATCGATGGAAATCCAGGGAAAAGGTGGAAATCCAAGGAAAAGGTGGAGTGGGGAGGAATCAAACGCAGCCATCGCCCCCCAGGGTCCTGGGATTCCATCTGGAAAAGGAGTTTTTTGAGGGATTGATGGCCCAGCTTGGGAATAACTGTGGGAATAACTCTGCACCTGGGTGTTATCTCAGGCGCAGGAGAACTGGCTCTGTCACCCGCAGCCTTATCAAACACCAGGCAGCCCACAGCACCCTTAAAACAAACCACTGAAAATCATAAATTATTTCCACGGCTCTTAAGATGCCGAAATCGCAGAAATCACGAAAATCACGGAATGGTTTGGGTGGGGAGGAACCTTCAAGATGATCCAATTCCAACCACCTTCTGTTAGATCAGGCTGCTGCAGCCTGGCCTTGGACACTTCCAGGGGCAGCCACAGCTCCTCTGGGAATTCTATCCAAGGGCTACAGCCAAGAATCCCTTCCTAATATCCCATCTAGCCCAGAATGGCAGTGGGAAGCCATTCCCTGTGTCCTGTCCCTCCATCCCTTGTCCTCAGTCCCTCTCCAGCTCTCCTGGAGCCCCTTTGGGCTCTGGAAGGAGCTCTGAGGTCTCTCTGGAGCCTTCTCCTCTCCAGGTGAGCACCCCCAGCTCTCCCAGCCCGCCTCAGCAGGAGAAGCCAGAGCTGCTGGTGCAGTCCCAGGAGCTGCAGGGACACAGATTCCTGCTTTTCCTGCTTTTCCCAAAGCTCTCCTCGGGCCTGGTTCCCTCATTAGGAGTCAGCTCCCGGCGGCTGCGGTCGGTGACTCACGGTGGCAGCTCAATAAGCCCAACATGACTCACGGGTCAGGTGAGAGGAGCAGCGACTCTCATTTGCATGTGCATTTTTACACCTTCTTCAGCCTCTGATTGTCCTCGGCAATCAACTCTCAACACTCGGGGCTTGATGGGGAGCAGCTCCTCGGGGGGGGAAAAGACAGAGGAGCTTCTCCCAGAGGGAGGGAAAAAAAAATTCCATCCGGCAGAGAGATTCTTCAGCAAAACCCTTCGGTAATTGCAAAGCTGCTCCTAAGGAAGGGAAGCTTATCAGCAAGGCCACAGCCTGGCCTGACAGGCGCCCAGAAGGGCCCAGAAACTCCAAAGTGGTGCTCTCAGGGAGAAAAATTAAAACTTACTCCGTCTTCTCTCGCGCACAGAAACAAAGATCCCCCCTGGCGCTGCAATTCTTTACTCACTCCTCGGCCAGCCTATTTCTCAAGCAAAGCCAAGCACCTCGAGCTAAGATCTCTCTGTCTGCACGCTCAAAAAAAGCGTTTATTACCCCCCAAAAAAAGGGAGGCGCTGCAGAAATATTAAAACCCAGCAGCGCTTTCCCAGGGAATTCATTTCCTTCCTCCCCTCTCAACGGAGTCGCTGCGAAAAGCCTCCAAGTTTCCTTGTTTATCATTGCCCAAAAAAAAAAAAAAAATCACACTTGATTGACGAGTTCATGCATTTATCTGCCAGAAAACCCGGAGCCAACTCGGGATTTCAGGTGAAATCCAAGGGCCAGCCCGGTTTGAGGGGTAATTTCTTTATCCAGGTCCCCAGTGAGGGACAGCACTGACCTCCACGGCAGGCTTTGGCCATTTACGCTCGGAACTGCACGGAATCACATCCTTTTTATCAGATTAGCCAGGGCCAGGAGCCTCAGAGGGCTGGTGGAGATGAAGCATTACAAGGAGAAAATTGAAAATTACGTTGGGAGGAGGATGGAGGCCGGATTGATGAGCCCTCAGCTCGGGTGGGCTGGCAGAGCAGAGCACGGGTTTGGGACAAAAACACAGAAATTACCGGGGAAAAACGGGGGAAATTGGGGTTTGGAGCAAGCTGGGTGAGTGTGGGATGGGATGAATGAAGGTTCCTTCCAACCCAAAGCACGCCAGCGTTCTGTGATTCTCTCCTGGATGAAGGTCCTTCCCCACGTGAAGGAACCTCGGTACAGAATCTGAACTCCAATCGTGATTTGCCCAAGAAATAAAGCCTCCAGAAGCCCACTGGGAGTGAGGGTGAGAGAGGCAGATCCCAGGGTACTGATGAGTGCAGTGCCTGCTGCACAGAACAGGCAAAAACGCTCCCAGAA
The DNA here is from genome assembly GCA_014839755.1 of Sylvia borin. NCBI lineage: Eukaryota > Metazoa > Chordata > Aves > Passeriformes > Sylviidae > Sylvia > Sylvia borin. The sequence continues at coordinate 112,012,399 of CM025959.1, read as the reverse complement.
CTCCCCACAGCCTCGGCTGGAAAGTGGTGAAGGAGCTGAATCCTCTCCACAAAGAGAAATAAATTCACCCCTGGCTGCTCATTTCAGGTGTCCCTGGCCATCCCAGCTGATGCTGCAGTGACACAGGGCAACGACCACGCTCCAGAGGCACAAAAAACAGAAGCTCTGATTCATCTCCAAGCCCGTTTTCTCCACCTTACAACGTGCAGGAAATGCAACTCGAGCAACTCCCACAGAACTCCCATTTACCAAGCATTTAGCCTGAGTTTGATGTTTCAAAAACCCCACACCTTTATCGATCTGCTGGAGAACCCACACGTTGCCAGGGCAGGTTTTTCTTGTCACCTTGCTCTATCTGTGTCGCTCTGACTCCACCGAGTCACTTCTGGGTTTAAAAATTGCTGTGGCAGAAATAGTTCCTTTATTATCTCCAGAGCAAAGGCCAGGCTGCTGCTTGAAAAATTATTTTAGGCCCAGTAAAAATCAGCTAAGACACCTGCAGCAGGGGGGGAAAAAAATAAAAATAAAAATGGACTTCCCACACCGTGAATCACAGCAGTAATTTGAATGGACAAGCTGCAACCACCACGTTCCTTCCCCGAGGAGCCGTGTCCTTCAGAAACTCTTTGCTCAACTTGTTTGCTATTTTATCTCGATAAAACCCACTTGGAGAGAGCAGCAGGGAGCTTTTTTGTTCGGTCTTTGAGCGGAGAGAGGCGGGGGAAGGAAGAAAAAAAAAAAAAAAAAGAAAAAGGCAAAGGAAAGCAGCAGAAGTGTTTGGTGCCCTCCAGAGGAAAAACCAAATTCAGCCGCAGCTTCGAGATACAAAGGACTGGTTCTAAAACCACTTCAGCTGGAGATTACAGCTCTACGATCACTCCAACAGGAGATAAAAGTTCTAAGATCACTCCTCTTGCAGGTGGCAGCCCCAAAATCACTTCTCTTAGAGGCAACAACGTCACAAACAAAACCCCACCCAAGGGGGACGCTGCTTCATTGAACAACTCCAAAACATCAACCCTCTCTGCTTTTCCTGTCCAAACTGATTCGTTAAAAAATATAGATATTGATCTAATACCGATATCCAACTGTGACGGACAAAGACTTTTTAACAGCTTGAAGTTACAAAGTGTGTGTCCCAAACACACACCGCAATTCACAGATGATCACTTTTTATGTCCAAAAGTGTTGAATACCCAAAACACAAATGCATATTCACAACTCTGCTCCATCCCATTCCCCGCTCCGTATGGTAATTAGCCAAAAAGCAATTAAGCACCAGTAGTTTGTTCTTTGAAATGGGTCCGTGGTCCTTCTTATGGGGTGAGGTCTCAAAATGATGAAGTAAGATGGGTCTTCCTCGCTTTGGCTTTTTAACCTTTTAGTGTCGGTGACACCTGGGTCCTGTTTTCTCAAGACTCTCTGATTGATGACCACATTGTGTTCTCGGAGTCTATTGATTGGGTTGACAGATCTCCTGATTGATCAGTTCCTTAAACCCAGCTTTATTGAAAAAAGGGAAGTTTACCTCAACAACGTCCAGTTAGCAAAGGGAAGTTTACCTCAGCAATACCTAGTTTAACTAAAGTCCTTGATTCTTCAAAATTAGTATCTCAAATATCTCAAATATCTCAAATACTAATTTTGAAGAATTAAGGACTTTAGATAAACTAAAGAGCACGGAGAATTGAGCATTTGCTGCCCCCTGACTGGATGAGGCCGTGGTTTCTGAGCTCAGATGGAGGATGTGACACCCAGGTGCTGCAGGTTCGGGGCTGAGTCATCCCTGACGTCGCAGGCAAAATGAAAACCAAAAGAACAAACCCACCCCCTGCCGTGGCCCTGGCGTCTCGTCACAACATCAAATCGAGGTGGCGAGGCGTGACAAGAGGCCGGGCTGGAACGCCAAAACAAAATTTAAAAAAATCAAGAGAGAGGAGGGGAAAAAAAAATAAAAAGTTTGGTTTTTCCTGCCTTTTCAGGAGGGTCTGCCTGAGTGCTGCTGCTCTGCAGAGCTACAGATATCCCCAGCCCAAAAAATATATTTAATGAACACTCCCTTCCATAAAAAAAATAAAATATAACTCCTCTCAGTGTTTTATTTTTTTAAAGCCCTCCTCACCTGACGGCCTCTGCCACGTTGTTGGAAGTGTGACCCGACAGGGCGTCGTGCAGGTTCCTGATGAAATAATCTCTGTAATCCTCGGGCAAAGCCATGAAGGTGCCGCCCATCACGATGAATTCCACTTTGTCCACGCTGTGGCCCAGCTGCTTCAGCTGAAAAAAAATAAAATATTAAAAATATCACAGGGGGAGGGTAAAAAAACCTTCAGAAGGAGAGATTTCTCTGTAAGCAGCGAGGGTTTTTATGTCATGTTTCCTCCTTCGGTTGTTTCGTGAATGAGAAATTAATTTTTTTTTTATAAACTTCCCCTTGCAAAGAAAGAAAAACCCTTCAAAAGTCATTTTTTTTTCTGCTGTGAGAATTCAGTGCAGGTATTGAACCCATTTTCCTGAAAAATCAGAATTATTTGAGTTACTGGTTCCATTTTGAAATAACCTGAATTTGGCCAAAACGGGCAAAAAAACCCCCAAAATTTCCTTGAATCTCCTTCGATTCTTGTAGAACAAAACCCTGCTTCAAATCTTGAGGGAGAAAACACTGAACTCGTGGAGAATTTTCCAGAGGATTCGGAGATAAAGAGGAAACGGATCGAAGCAGAACAGGACTGAGAAACTTTCCACATCCAACTCCCAGAGAAACACTCAAACGAAGTGATTTCGGAATTATTATTAAAAACCAGCTATTGCACAGAACACATCTCAGCAGGGGCTCCAAACTCCACCATTTACTGAACGGAAACTGCACAGCTGAAAACGTACAAACTTCATTTTTGCAGCCCACCAGTTCAAGAAATTGAAACAATTCTCATTTATTTATGATTTTTTTTGGCAAAAATGTACCTGCTCCACCCTGTGCCTTGTCTGGAGGTAGGGATCGTACCGAGCTCGAATGGCCCTCATGGATGTTGGCTGAAAAAAAACCACAAAAACCCCTCATTTTAGAAACTTTTTTTATTCCCCACCCACCAGAACAGAAAACTTTAAATCCTGACTGACCCAAGGCCTTCAAACCCACAAACCGAGACCCTGTAAAATCGTAAATACGAATCTGGCCCCTTAAATTCTTCAAAAGACACGTCGTTTTTCACTCTGAGATGGCAGCACGAGCCTAAAGCACGGAAATTATTCAATTTTCGGTGTTCTCCAACAGCTAAAACATCTCTGCAGTGAGTCACGGGAGTGTTACAAAAATCACCAAAAGTGTTTCTCACAAATTACTCAGCCAGCCTCCTCTAGGCTCAGTCTGGGCTTCAAATATTCTCCAAATTAAATTTATTCCTTCAATTAAAATCCCTGAAGCTGCCTTCTTTTCTGTCACCAGCTGATGGAAGCCGACTGATCACATTTTGAGAAGAATTTTCCAGCATTTTTTTGTATCCTGGATTCACCTGGCATTTCCCTTTCTTTTCCTTCATGGGACAAGATTTAAATCCCTGAGATAACAACAGAAAAATTCCTGTTTAAATGGATTTCTCACCAAGTTGATCCAGTTGGGATTTTTACCTCCTTTTTGAGTTTTTTGGTTCAATCCAGCCACAATAATTTGCTCACAAACTACTGTCAAACTTTCTGCAGACAACAGGGAGGAAACAGTTTGGAAATATAAAAATTTAGGGAGATATCACTGCAGAGAAAAGGGAATGGATGCAATTTCAGAGGTGTTAACAGCTAAAAAAAAAGGGTTTCTTTAATCAGAATTTATATATTTTTTTAATCCTGTAGGAACCTCTCCACTCCAATGTCTGGAGATCCTTTCTTAGACAATTTTTAAAATTTTAACTCTTCCATTAATTACTGTAATTAAGAATTTCACTCCTAGATTTTGAGCTGCTTTAGAACCCGAAGTTTATGAAAATCCAGTTTTCATGCGTTTGATTTTTGCATTTGTATTTTTTTGGGGGGTTTTTGTTCTTGCAACAGGAGGGAGCTGCAGAAACAGAGCCCGGCCTAAACCAAAGCCAGGTTTAAGGAATGTTGGAATTCCCCCAAAACAGGGAAATCAGTACCTCGTATCCTGTGTAGGACTGGGTGGAATATTCAAAATCAGAGTCAGGCCCCCCTGGGCAGTACCTGCAGAGTGAAAAAAAACAAACAGAAACAGAGGAAACAGGAATTAAACTCTCCAAATTCCAACATTTTCTGTGATTCCCTGATATCCAGGGGTGAAACTGAGCCTATCTGTGATTACAAACACTTAATGGACAGTAGAAAAGAGGAGTTTTAATTAATTTTAATGAGCATGGGATGTCCAAACCCAGCTCAGACCTGCCAAATCCCTACACCCACCTCGAGCAACCCAGTGAAACTTTCTGGAAGCAAAACCCATGAAAATATTTCTGGGATGCTGCTTTATTTTAGGGAGCAGCCATAAAGTTTTGGGGGCAACAGCTACACACAGATTAATCTATTAAAAAAAAATAATCACAATTTGAATGTTTTCCGTGATTCTCTCAAGAGCATCACTTTATCTGGTGCATAATTATGATTTTTGTTGTTGTTGCTGCATGGAGAGATGTGAAATTGAGATATCACCCTGTCCCACCACGGGCTTTCCCAAGAAATTTAGGGAATTTCAGTATTTTCATGGTGAGAAAGCTCAGCTGCACTTTCTTTTTTTTTTTTCCTGAGCTTAGGAACGTTGTTATTTAACAAACAAAATTCTCCAAGTGCTCCGAGATGGATTCAGGTGAGGGAGCATCCAGGGAATTTTCCTGATGGAGCAGATCCCACCTCCACCAAACCCAGCCCCGGGATAATCGATTTATTTCCTCGCTGCCAGCTCACCCCGAGTCATCTGCCGCCGTTTATAAAACTAATTACGAATTAATCACCAAATCACCGTGCCCACGTTCAATTTGCTGGCCAAGGGTTTGTGCAGCCCGAGCTGTTACAGGCACAGAATTTACCTGGAACGGCTCAAGAGGAGCTGAAACAAAAGCCAGAGTGAAATCCATGGAATTCACGACAGGGAACGTTTGGAAATCAAACCAAGAGATGAGAAAAGATCTCAAAGTGAAGGAAATGAGGAAAAGGATTCCAGGTGAGCAGCCAAGCTTATTTCACCGGAATAAAGCTGGGATAATTCCAGGAGATTTTGGCTCTGCCATTCCAGACACAGCAGGGACACAAATCCCACCTGATTCTTAAGGAATTAATGATAAATTAATCATCAGGAGGGTGGGAGCCAAATATGGAACGGAGGGTTTGGGTCATGACAGGAGGAGGTTTTCTCTCCTCGAGGAAGAGGTTTTGGTGTGGGAGGGATCCACAACACAGCCCCAAAATGCTGCTCCTGGAGCCTGGGTTTGGACAGCAACGCTGGAAAAATCAACTTTTGGCTCACAGGAGGGATGGAAAACACCTCCAAGAGCACCCAGTCCAACCACCCCCAGCACGGATCCGTGTCCCTGAGTGCCACATCCACAGGGAATTTCAATCCCCTCAGGGATGGGGGCTCCAGCGCTGCCCAGGGATGGGAATTCCAGGCAGGAATTGTTCCCAAAACCCAACCTGAACCTCCTCTGAGTTCAACTCCAGGCCGTTCCCTTTTCCCCTGTCCTCATTCCCCGGGAGCAGAGCCCACACCTGGCTCCTCCTGGGGAATCCCAGACAGGAAAAAATCCCCTCTGGACCCTCCCCAGCCCCACAGGGTCCCTCCAGGAGGACAGAAGTGACCCCCAGGGGCACATCTGGGCACATCTGGGCCGCCTCCATACTCACACACAGATGTTGCCCGTGAAGTTGATGTGGGGGCAGCGGTGGGGTTTGCACATCACGGCCACCACGGCGATCTGTCACGGGGGGAGAAATATCACAGGAATTACCCCTGGGATCACCCAAAGGACACAGCTTCCTGCAGGGGGGCAGCTGTGGGGTTTGTTTTGGGGTGTCCCCGTGCTGAAAGAGCCGTGGGGGAGCCCTGGAAGGGGAAAACAAAACCAGGGAGAAACGGGAAACCCTCAATTAATCTGATTAAATACTGTTTAATGTTCTCGGGGTTCAGGGTAAATTGGGGTCTGAGATGAAGAATTAAGTGATTTCAGGGTAAATTTGGGTCTGGTGTGAAGAATTAGGGGGGTTCAGTGTAAATTGGGGTCTGATATGAGGAATTAGGTGGTTTCAGGGTAAATTTGGGTCTGGTATGAAGAATTAAGTGGTTTCAGGGTAAATTTGGGTCTGATACAAAGAATTAAGTGGTTTCAGGGTAAATTAAGAGTCTGATCCAAAGAATTAGGGGGTTTCAGGGTAAATTGGGATCAGACATGAAGAATTAGGGGGTTTCAGGGTAAATTAAGAGTCTGATCCAAAGAATTAGGGGGGTTCAGTGTAAATTGGGGCCTGGTATGAAGAATTAAGTGGTTTCAGGGTAAATTAAGAGTCTCATACAAAGAATTGGAGGGTTTCAGTGTAATTTAGGGTCAGATATGAAGAATTAGGGGGTTTCAGGGTAAATTAAGAGTCTGATCCAAAGAATTAGGGGGTTCAGTGTAAATTGGGGTCTGATATGAGGAATTAGGTGGTTTCAGTGTAAATTAGAGTTTGATACAAAGAATTGGAGGGTTTCAGTGTAATTTAGGGTCAGGTGTGAAGAATTTGGGGGGTTCAGTGTAAATTAGAGTTTGATACAAAGAATTAAGTGGTTTCAGGGTAAATTAAAGAGTCTCATACAAAGAATTAGAGGGTTTCAGGGTAAATTGGGATCAGATATGAAGAATTGGGGGGGGTCAGTGTAAATTGAGGTCTGATACAGAGAATTATGTGGTTTCAGGGTAAATGAAGAGTTTGAAATGAAGAATTAGGGGGGTTCAGGGTAAATTGGGGTCTGATATGAAGAATTAAGTGGTTTCAGGGTAAATTAAGAGTCTGATCCAAAGAATTAGGGGGTTTCAGTGTAAATTGGGGTCTGATATGAGGAATTAGGGGATTTCAGTGTAAATTAGAGTTTGATACAAAGAATTGGAGGGTTTCAAGGTAATTTAGGGTCTGATATGAAGAATTTGGTGGGTTCAGTGTAAATTGGGGTCAGATATGAAGAATTAAGTGGTTCAGGGTAAATTAAGAGTCTGATCCAAAGAATTAGGGTGTTTCAGTGTAAATTTGGGTCTGGTATGAAGAACTAAGTGGTTTCAGGGTAAATTAAAGAGTCTCATACAAAAAATTAGGGGGGTTCAGTGTAAATTTGGGTCAGTTCTGAAAAATTAAGTGGTTTCAGTATAATTCAGTGTAAATTAAGTGTTTGATATAAAGAATTAAGAGGGTTTCAAGGTAATTTAGGGTCTGATATGAAGAATTTGGTGGGTTCAGTGTAAATTGGGGTTTGGTACAAAGAATTAGGGGGTTTCAGTGTAAATTGGGGTCTGATATGAAGAATTAGAGGGTTTCAAGGTAATTTAGGGTCTGATATGAAGAATTAGATGATTTCAGTGTAAATTAAGAGTCTGATTCAAAGAATTAGAGGGTTTCAGTGCAAATTCAGAGTCTTATATTAAGATTTAGGTGGTTTCAGTGCAAACTAGGATCTGATGTAAAGAATTAGGTGGTTTCAGTGTAAATCAAGAATCTCATACAAAGAATTAAATGGTTTCAGTGTAAATTTGGGTCTGATCTGAAGAATTAGGTGGTTTCTGTATAAATTTGGGTCTGATTCAGAGAATCACGTGGTTTCAGTGTAAATTTGGGTCTGATTTGAAGAATTGCATGGTTTCAGGATAAACTGAGGTCTGACCCAAAGAATTAGGTGGTTTCAGTGTAAGTTGGGGTCTGACCCAAAGAATTAGGTGGTTTCAGTGTAAATTTGGTTCTGATCTGAAGAATTAGGTGGTTTCAGTGTAAATTTGGGGTCTGATCTGAAGAATGAATTAGCTGGTTTCAGGGTAAATTGGGTTAATTGCTCTGCTGAAAAGATCCACAGCGACACGGATACAACCCCCCTCTTCCCTCAGGGAAAAATCCCAGGACGTTTTGGGTTGGAAGCACCTTAAATCCCACCCCATTCCAATCCCAGCCCCTTCACCTCTCCCAGGCTGTTCCTTGGACACTCCCAAAGGAAAACCTCCAAGGCAAGAACCTTCCCCACCAAGATTTTCCCCCGTGGGCACGGAAGAGGCAAACCAACGCCACGGGCCATTTCCCCGTCCCGGTTTTGGGCAGGAATTCACCCCAAACTTTGTGCTGGGAGCAGCGAGGGCGTGGGGGGAGGAGGGAAAACGAGTTTTGCCTCACCCCACTGGCCGTCCTGATGGGCTTGGCCTTGAGCTTGGGCAGCAGAACCTTCCTGAAGTGCGGAGGGACGGCGGCGATGATGTCGACGAGCCGCGGCTGCGCCGGCAGCCCGTACCTGGCCGAGGTCTTGGTCTTCAGCCTGGCACCAAAAACAACAGCCCAAAAGTCACCAAAACCAGCCCCTGGCTCCCAGCCGGGCCACAGAGATCCTCCAGCCCTGCTGGCCAGGCAGAAGGGTTGGAAAGCAACCGGAAAGTACCGAAAATAAACCCAAAAACCGCCGGCGGGTGTTTTATTTTCTGTGTATTCCCCTTCTGAATTTAAAATTCCTAACTTCCATCTGAGCTATTTTTATTTTAAACCCAAATGATCCAAATTATTCTCTAAATTATGTGTTCAGCCCTTACACAGGGGTTGGAAGTGGGGGAAATTCAGATTTTCTTGCTCCACATAAATAAAGGAGGAAGAAATTCCTGTAAACATCAAATTCAGGTTTTTTCCTCCACACAAATAAAAGAGGGAGAAAATTCTGTAAACATCAAATTCAGGTTTTTTAACTCCACATAAATAAAGGAGGAAGAAATCCCTGTAAACATCAAATTCAGGTTTTCTCACTCCACATAAATAAAAGAGAGAAAAATTCCTGTAAACATCAAATTCAGGTTTTCTTCCTCCACACAAATAAAAGAGGGAGAAAATTCCTGTAAACAACAAAATCAGTTTTTTTAACTCCACACAAATAAAAGAGAGAGAAATTCCTGTAAACATCAAATTCAGGTTTTTTAACTCCACATAAATAAAGAAGGAAGAAATTCCTGTAAACATCAAATTCAGGTTTTCTCACTCCACACAAATAAAGGAGGAAGAAATTCCTGTAAACATCAAATTCAGGTTTTCTTCCTCCACACAAATAAAGGAGGAAGAAATTCCTGTAAACATCAAATTCAGGGTTTTTTCCTCCACACAAATAAAAAAGAGAGAAATTCCTGTAAACATCAAAATCAGGTTTTTTCCTCCACACAAATAAAAGAGAGAGAAATTCCTGTAAACACCAAATTCAGGTTTTGTTCCTCCACAAACACGAGGAAAAAAGAAGTTTCTCTGAACAAATTTGGGTGCGACACGTTGCTAAAATAATCTGATTTAATACTATTTCTGTATTAATATTTCCTTTCCCTGATGGATCCGTGACTACTGAGGGATGGGGGGAAAAAAAGAAAAAGAGTTTCTTGGAGTTTTTCACCCGTTTGAGACCCCACAGCAAATCAGCCCCGAATTTACTGATCTCGGTGCCTTTACGGCCCGAAAAAGTGAGAGAAATGGTGTGAAAACGAAAGCTGAAAGCCCAGGGTGTGCCCAGCCCGTCCCTGAGGCACTCACTTGTTGAGATCCACATCTTTTCCCTGCTCGTGAGCCTCCAGCAGCTGCTTTATGATGTCAGCAATGGTCATCACCATCAGCTCGGCCTGGCTGAGCTCCCCTGCAACGGGAATGGGAAAAAAAAACCAACCCAAAAAACTCAAAACAAAACAAACAGGGAAGATTCAGAGAATTTTCCCGCTTGTCACAAGCCAGGGGCAGCCTGAAATTCCTGGCACGGAATCGTGGAAGGTTGGAAAAGCGCTCCAAGACCGCGGAGTCCAACCATTCCCAGCACTGCCGAGGCCACCAGGGACTCGTGTCCCCAAGTGTCACATCCACAGGGATTTTAAATCCCTCCAGGAACGGGGACTTCACCACTGCTCTGGGCAGTTGTGCCAGGGATGGACAGCCCTTTAACTGAAGAAATTCCTCTTCATATCCAACCTGAACCTTTCCTGGCACAATCTGAGGCCGTTTCCCCTCATCCTGTCCCTGTTCACTGGGTCCCGCTCTGGCTGTCCCCTCCTGTCAGCGAGTTGTGCAGAGCCACAAGGTCCCGCTGAGCCTCCTTTTCTCCAGCCAGACCCCCTCAGCTCCCTCAGCCGCCCGCCCTCCAGCTCCATTCCCTCCCCTCGGTCCTTTTTTTTTTTAATTTTCTTTCTTTTACCTTTCCCATTTTTCCTTTTCTGCTTCATCCCGGCGGATCCCGCGGCCTGGCCCGCCGCGCTGCCGTAAAGCAACGCCGCCGCGCTGCCGTAAAGCAACGCCGCCGCGCTGCCGTAAAGCAACGCCGCCGCGCTGCCGTAAAGCAACGCCGCCGCGCTGCCGTAAAGCAACGCCGCCGCGCTGCCGTAAAGCAACGCCGCCGCGCTGCCGTAAAGCAACGCCGCCGCGCTGCCGTAAAGCAACGCCGCCGCGCGCCGTCGCGAAAGCGCCGTAAAGCGCAGCGCGGCACATGAGGGTGCAGCTGCGCCATCAACCGCCAGGGGGCGCTGGGACCGCACCAACGGGGGACTCCCCTCACCTCCCCTGCTCCCGGTTTTTTTGGGGAAAACCTCTGGTTTTAAAGGATTTTGGGGGGTCCACACGGGTTTTAAGGGGTTTTGGGGGTCCTCACGGGTTTTTGGGAGGGGGTTTGGGGTCATCCGGTCCCCCTGCCCCCGTTAAGATGGCTCGGTTGGATGATGTTAGTGGAAAGTCGCGGTGTGCGGTGAATGCGGGGTCGCCTGGATAAAGGAATCAATCATGGAATCAGTCAAGGAATCATGGAATTAGAGAATCAAGGAATCAGGGAGAATCACTAAATCACGGTGTCAGAGAGTGAAGGAATCTGGGCAGTGCAGAATGATGGAATTGTGGAATCACAGGGAGGTGGAATCTCAGCCATGGAGCCACAGAGTCATAACCACGAAATCGTGGAATCACAGACTCCCAGAATCCCAGAACTGTGGAGAGATGAAATCACGGAATTGTGTGCCAGAAAGTCACAGAATCTCAGAATTGCACAGTGATGGAATCATGCAGTCACAGAGTCATGAAATCATGGAATCGTAAAGTCACAGATTCACAGAGTCCCAGAATCTCAGAATCACAGAATCAGTCATAGACTCACGGAATTACAGAATCAGAGCATCAGGGAATCGTTCAGTCACAGAATTACAGTATTGTGAAAAACGAGATTCACTTTTTTTTTTTGTAGATTTTAAGAAATAGGTTTTCATAAAAGAGAAGACAATTAGGAGATAAAAAAAGCAAAGCACGGCCGGGTGACTTGGCTGAATGCCACACCCTGCTATTTCAGAGACTTTCTTTAAATACCCTTTCTGTTGTATCAGTCAGTTGAATATTCCTATTTTTCCATGAACTAGTTCCCATATTCCAGGGACTGTTTTGCATGGCCCCTCCTTGGGTTCGCCTTTTTAGAGTTGCGTGTTTCTTGGCTGTGTCTTCATTATCACCTCCAGCTCAGGCCTTGGTCTGTGCTTTCTTCAGATGGGAGATGCTGATAGTTGGTGTATCAATAGCAGAGTCTTCTTCACATGTTCACTGGATGTTATCCCACCAAACAGACAGTTTAAACATTTACTATATCACTACTACCACTGTGCCTAATTTTCTTTACTAACAGCAGAAATAAAAACTCGTATCTTTACCACAAAGTTATTAATCTATAGCACGCATCTTGGGAAAAGCCAGCTTTTTAATAGGCATTTATAACAAAATGTTCACTGGATGTTATCCCGGCCAAACAAACAGTTTAAGCATTTACTATATCACTACTACCACTGTGCCTAATTTTCTTTACTAACAGCAGAAATAAAAACTCGTATCCTTACCACAAAGTTATTAATCTATAGCACACATCTTGCTAAAAGCCGACTTTATAATAGGCATTTATAACACATGGGAAAAGCTTCCGACATTGCAAAAGGAATCGCAAACCACCGGGATGTGAAAACAATCATTTAGCGCAGGAGAAGATACAGAATTCAGTAGTTTTAGGGTTTATAGAATAGAGGTAAATGGGGACAAGATGGTGGAATTTGGGTGGTACCTCATGTACTTCTCCTTCTTCCTCTCCTCCATCTTTTGGGGTGGTGATGGCAAAAAATGGAGTGGGTTGGGTCAAAGTAGAAATTGGCACAAAATAGTAAATAACCGACAATAGTTATCTGTATAAATGTGAGGGGACATCCCATCGTGGGCTGTCACCTCGTGTCCCAGCTGCTGTCCGGACCTCGGCTGGGAGCAGAGAAAATCCTGAGATACCGAATAATAAACAGCACGAGAAACCTGAAAACAGACCTCCTTTAACTCGCTGAACTCTCTGAACTCTTAACTCCTTTAACTCTCTAAACTCCTTTAACTCTTTTAACTCTCTTATCTCTTAACCCCTTTAACTCTCTAAACTCCCTTAACTCCTTTAACTCTCTTAATTCTCTTAACTCTCCTAACTCTTAACTCTTAACCCCTTTAACTCTTTAAATTCCCTTAACGCTTAACTCTCTTATCTCTCTTATCTCTTCTAACTCCTTTAACTCTCTTAACTCTCTTAACTCTTAACTCCTTTAACTCTTTTAACTCGCTTAACTCTCTTAACTCCTTTAACTCTCTTATCTCAACTCTCTGAACTCTCTGAACTCTTATCTCTTAACTCTCTTAACTCTCTTAACTCCTTTAACTCCTTTAACTCCCTTAACTCTTAACTCTCTTAATTCTCTTAACTCTTAACTCTCTTAACTCCCTTAACTCCCTTAACTCTTAACTCTCTTAACTCTTTTAACTTTCTTAACTCTCTTATCTCTTAACTCTCTGAACTCTCTGAACTCTCTTAACTCTTAACTCCTTTAACTCCTTTAACTCCTTTAACTCCTTTAACTCCCTTAACTCTTAACTCTTTTGTCTTAACTCTCTTTAACCCCTTTAACTCTCTTAAACTCTCTTAACTCTTAACTCTCTTAACTCCTTTAACTCTCTTAACTCCTTCAAATCTCTTAACTCTCCTAACTCTTAACTCTCTGCACTCTCTGCACTCTCTGAACTCCCTTAACTCCTTTAACTCTCTTGCCTCTTAACTCGCTTAACTCTTAACTCCTTTAAATCTTAACTCTCTTAACTCCTTTAACTCTCTAAACTCCCTTAACTCTCTTATCTCAACTCTCTGAACTCCCTTAACTCTTAACTCCCTTAACTCTTAACTCTCTTAACTCTTAACTCTCTGAACTCTCTGAACTCTCTTAACTCTTAACTCACTTAACTCTTAACTCCTTTAACTCTCTTAACTCTTAACCCCTTTAACTCTCTAAACTCCCTTAACTCTTAACTCTCTTAACTCCTTTAACTCTCTGAACTCTTAACTCTCTTATCTCTTAACTCCTTTAACTCTTAACTCTCTTAACTCTCTTACCTCTTAACTCCCTTAACTCTTAACTCCTTTAACTCTCTTAACTCGCTTAACTCTTAACTCTCTTACCTCTTAACTCTCTGAACTCCTTTAACTCTCTTATCTCAACTCTCTTAACTCTCCTAACTCTTAACTCTTAACTCTCTTAACTCTCTTAACTCTTACCTCTCTTAATTCTCTTAACTCTCCTAACTCTTAACTCTGAACTCTCTGAACTCTCTGAACTCTTAACTCTCTTAACTCTCTTAACTCTTAACTCTCTTAACTCCTTTAACTCTCTTATCTCAACTCTCTGAACTCCCTTAACTCTTATCTCTTAACTCTCTTAACTCCTTTAACTCCTTTAACTCTCTGAACTCTTAACTCTCTTAATTCTCTTAACTCTCTTAACTCTTAACCCCTTTAACTCTCTTAAACTCCCTTATCTCTTAACTCTCTTAACTCCTTTAACTCTCTTAACTCCTTCAAATCTCTTAACTCTCCTAACTCTTAACTCTCTGAACTCTCTTAAGTCCTTTAACTTTCTTAACTCTTAACTCCTTTAACTTTCTTAACACTCTTATCTCTTAACTCTCTGAACTCTCTTAACTCTCTTAACTCTCTTAATTCTCTTAACTCTCTTATCTCTTACCTCTCCTAACTCCTTTAACTCTCTGAACTCTTAACTCCTTTAACTCTCTTAACTCCACTCTCTTAACTCTGTTGCCTCTTAACTCGCTTAACTCTTAACTCCTTTAAATCTTAACTCTCTTAACTCCTTTAACTTTCTTAACTCTTAACTCTCTCAACTCTCTGAACTCAACTCCTTTAACTCTCTTAACTCTTAACTCTTAACTCCTTTAACTCCTTTAACTCTCTTAACACTCTTATCTCTTAACTCTCTTAACTCCTTTAACTGTCTTGCCTCTTAACTCTCTGAACTCTCTTAACTCTTAACTCCTTTAACTCTCTTAACTCTCTTACCTCTTAATTCTCTTAACTCTCTTATCTCTTACCTCTCCTAACTCCTTTAACTCTCTTAGCTCCTTTAAATCTCTAAACTCTCTTATCTCTGAACTCCTTTAACTCTCCTAACTCTGAACTCCTTTAACTCTCTGAACTCCACTCTCTTAACTCTGTTGCCTCTTAACTCTCTTAACTCTTAACTCTCTGAACTCTCTGAACTCTCTGAACTCTTAACTCGCTTAACTCTTAACTCCTTTAAATCTTAACTCTCTTAACTCTTAACTCTGAACTCTCTGAACTCTCTGAACTCTTAACTCCCTTAACTCCTTTAACTCTCTTATCTCAACTCTCTGAACTCTCTTAATTCTTATCTCTTAACTCTCTTAACTCTCTTAACTCCTTTAACTCCTTTAACTCCCTTAACTCTTAACTCTCTTAATTCTCTTAACTCTCCTAACTCTTAACTCTGAACTCTCTGAACTCTCTGAACTCTCTGAACTCTCTGAACTCTCTTACCTCTTAACTCTTAACTCCTTTAACTCTCTTAACTCACTTAACTCTCTTAACTCTTTTAACTTTCTTAACTCTCTTATCTCTTAACTCTCTGAACTCGCTTATCTCTTAACTCCTTTAACTCTCTTAACTCTCTTAACTCTCTTAACTCTCTTATCTCTTACCTCTCCTAACTCCTTTAACTGTTTTAACTCTCTTAACTCTCTTATCTCACTTAATTCTCTTAACTCTTACTCTTACCTCTGCTCTCACCTCTCACCCTTCCTCTCCCCCTGCTCTTGCTCTCTTCCCCCTGCCCTTTGCTCTCTTCAGTCACTTGTTTTCATTCCTTTGCTGCTGGGGGGTGGGTTTTTATTATTATTATTATTATTATTATTTGTTAATAAATCGGGTTTGTTTTCCACTTTTTCTCCAAGGAATTTTCCTTTCCCGAACCCAGAGGTGGAGGTTTGGTTTTAGGGGATTCCTTTTAGAGGTTCTCCCGCGAATTTATTCCAAACCAGGACATGCGGGAATTCTTGGATTCAATCTCCCAGATGTTTATTTCTTCATCTCAGCCTTTGGCATTCCAGCGAAAATCCGGGAATTTTGAAGGGGTGGTTTTTTTTTTGTTTGTTTGTTTTTTTTTTTTTTTTTTTTTTTTTTTTTTTTTTGGGAATTCCCATTTTCCCGAGGTGTGTGTGTGTGGGAATCCCCATTCCTGGAATTTCTCCTCTCCCTCTTTCCCCCCCTCAAAAAAAAAACACCTCAAAAAATCCCCCCGCAAAAAACCCCCCAAAACCCCCCAAAACCCCCCCAAAACCCCCAAAAATCCCCCCCAAAACCCCCACCCCCCAAAAAAACCACCCAAAACCCCCCCAAAAACCCCAAAAAATCCCCCCCAAATCCCCCAAAATGCCCCAAAACCCCCCAAAACCGCCAATAATCCCCCCAAAAAAACCTTGCAGAAAACCCTGCAGAAAACCCCAAAACCCCCCAAAAACCCCCCCAAAACCCCCAAAACACCCCAAAAATCCCAAAAAAACCCCAAACCCCCCCAAAAACCCCACAAAAACCCCACAAAAACCCCCCACAACCCCAAAAAAACCCCTAAAATCCAAAAAAAACCCAAAAAACCCTCA